>CM060249.1:93006987-93089487 GCA_030684275.1 Acipenser oxyrinchus oxyrinchus
GAGGCACATGTGTAAACATTTCATCAGAAGTAACACACAAAACCTCTTAAAGCTGCAGAGCAGTAGTCCATACCCCCCTTCTCCCGTGGTTCATTATTAAAGGGGCTTTACTTCAGCTTTTGAAACATCTAACTTACTTCTAACTTGAACAGCGTTTTCATAAAAAGGGAAAGAAAGCATGATGCATACATTCTTGGAACACATACTGTATCAACCTGTATTCCAAATAGTTTTGAATGTGCCCGATTTGTGTATAAGAGTGGTTTATTACTGGAAAGGAGAGAGATCACAGAATGGAAACATCTAACACTAGATGTATTACAGCTGGAGAGGCTCTACCAGAGACAAAGGAACATTAAATTGCCTTCTTACAATGTGGGGCGCATTTATAAAGAAACTACAAACATAGGCACGCCCTGCTTGCTAAAGTGTCTAATCGCATCCTCACTACAATTCAATTTGTCCAAAACTCTGCAGCCAGAATTTTGTCTGGGTCCCGCTCAAGAGTTCACATCACTCCTGTCTTGGAGGCCTTGCACTGGCTGCCTATCAGATTCAGAACTGATTTTAAAATTTTAATGCTGATATATAAGGCTCTTCATGGGCTAGCTCTGACTTATCTGTCAGATCTTTTATCTTTTTACACTCCTACTGGCAACCTCCGCTCTGCTGATCTCAGACTGCTGTGTGTCCCCTCTGTTCGCCTGCACCTTCTGTTGCTATGCCCCCAAATTATGGAACTATTCCAATAGAGATCAGGGACTCAGCTTCTTTGAGTGTTTTTAAAGCTAATTTAAAGACTTACTTTTTTAGAAAGGCGTTTTTATGATTGTTTTATTTCCTTGTGCTTTTTATGTATAATCTTGTTATTTTTTGCTGTACTATTATTATTACTTATTTATCAGACACCTTTATCCAAGGCAACTTACAGAGACTTACTGCATCAATGACTTACAATTACATCTCACCCGAAAGACGGAGCACAAGGAGGTTAAGTGACTTGCTCAGGGTCACACAATGAGTCAGTGGTTGAGGTGGGATTTGAACCGGAGACCTTCTGGTTACAAGCCCTTTTCTTTAACCACTGGACCACACAGCCTCCTGAGGTTATTAATTGTGAAGCGCTCTGAAATGATTGCTTTTAAGGGCGCTATACAAAATAAAGTTTATTATTATTATTATTATTATTATTATGCAGTAAGTCGCTTACTACCGTGTCTTTAAAAAAATGCTGTAACGTTTGTTACCATACTAGCCGTATAATGATGTCCTAATTATTGCTCAAAGTACAGGTATGGGGTGTGGGTTTAGATGTATACATGCATGATGTTAGACTTATATTTGAGAATAGGTTTGTATTATAAGATTGCGTCTATATTTTGTACTGTAAAGCTACTTTACGTTGTATTATGCAGGAGTTTTTAAAATGTAGCGTTGGAACGGGGCTCATTCCATTCATGTGTAGTGTTTGTACTGACATTTCAATGAACGTGGGAGCATTGGGGGTCAGGACTCTGGAGGGTAGTATGTGGCAGCTGCATTGCATAGCGGGTTCCTTCAAAACAATCTAAATTCATATTGCTTGATCCATTATTGATCAGGTAGTAAACAATTAAGTAAATAAATAACCCAAAGTACTGCTGACCACCAGCCAAACAACAACTCCTCCAGTTGTTCCAGTTCAGCATATCACACAGCTATTGCATACAGTATCACCCATCCCAGGTTTTAATACCAGCCTGCTTAGTCACAGTGTATAAGTAATAAGCTTGGGTGTGTCTTATTAAAGTCAGAGTAAAGCCAGGAATAGATCAAACTGCTATGCAGTCGTATTTCTATCCTTGTAATTACATATGCGTAGCAGTGAATACTGTCAAATGCCAGGTTACTATTTTCCAGGTTTCTTATGACGTAGTACTTCAGTAAACGGATAGTTTGAGTGAGAAGCTGCTTCTCCAGGTTGTCACTCTTTGGCATCGCTAGTTTATTATAACATACAGCCCACAGTCAAATATGTTTCTCAAGATAAAACAAACCCGTGTTTTGCAAGCTACAATGCCTGTGAAGTTTGTCAGAGACCCGAAGCCCTTTAACTTACCCACGGCGGTAGATCCGTAGAGTGGATACTCTGACGAACGCTGTTTTCTTCATGATCCAAGAATGCCAAAGCTCTGTACAGACGGGAGTTTTTATTTCCACGATTTCTCCTCCACCAGAAAAATACCACCAGCCCGATCAAAACCCAGCTGAAGCTCAAACCAAAATACCCCAAGACGTAGACCGGGAAAATGATAACAAAAATTTTGACAAATTGAAGCAACACCCCGGTGATATCAAGACCCCCCGACTTTGGCTCCTCTTCTAGCAGGTCCTTAACATCGGCTGTAGAGTTCTTTTTAGAGCTACTGCCAGCAGGTCTGTTTGTCGTGCTGTCCTCATTGTTCCCTGACAGCGACGACTCTCTTCTGTACGATTCCGTTCCTGTACTTGTTGCTTGTGAACTCATCTCCTAAAAAGTTTAAAACCAGATGTTACCGAGGAGTAAATAAGCGACTTACTATCCTTAGTTTGTGTTCTCCGCCATCCCCATATTTAGGGTTGTTTAAAAAAATAAAAACAAACCAGCTAGAACGTTGCCATAATTGTCAGTCTGGTAGCCTTTCTAGCTGAGGTTGCAACGGCGTTCCAGATCCAATGATACTTGGTGTACACCGCTTGCGCTTTTCCTTGTCTCCTGCAAATGGGAGTTCACGTTGCTTTGATTTTCTTGTCTAATTATTTCTTCAGCGTCAACAGCATTTTGTTACGTTTGCTGATTGTCTTGTGTGACATCAATGATCCACTAGGTCTGAGTTGTTGTAGCGTCTTTAATACTACATGGCAACAAAAAAGTGTCAGGCTGCCACCGCACTCACTGAATACAGACAGAACCTCCCCATCACATCCTGATTGAACATCCTTTACCCCCCACCCCCTCTGCTACACAGGAAACTGTCACTGACGAACTGGGTCAATATGAGACCAATCACGATAAAGGCGCCATCTGGTGGTTTACTGTATCTTATTTATTTATTTATTTTCTTTACATTTTATATTAAAGGATTCGATACAGTACGGTATAGTGCAATATAAAATGTATATTGTGTATATATATATATATATATATATATATATATATATATATATATATATATATATATATATATATATATATATATATATATAGATAATTACATTATTTTTACACATTATTTTTTACAAACAATTACCCATTTATACAGTTGGGTTTTTACTGGAGCAATCTAGGTAAAGTACCTTGCTCAAGGTACAGCACCCATGAGCCTCCGGTCAAGAGTCCAGCGCCTAACCATTACTCCACACTGCTGCCCTATATATATATATATATATATATATATATATATATATATATATATATATATATATATATATATATATATAGTACTGTGCAAAAGTTTTAGGCAGGTGTGAAAAATGATGTAAAGTAAGAATGCTTTTAAAATAGACATGTTAATAGTTTATATTTATCAATTAACTAAATGCAAAGTGAGTGAACAGAAGAAAAATCTAAATCAAATCCATATTTGGTGTGACCACCCTTTGCCTTCAAAACAGCATCAAGCATCAATTCTTCTAGGTACACTTGCACACAGTTTTTGAAGGAACTCGCAGGTAGGTTGGCCCAAACATCTTGGAGAACTAACCACAGTTCTTCTGTGGATTTAGGCAGCCTCAGTTGCTTCTCTCTCTTCATGTAATCCCAGACAGACTCAATGATGTTGAGATCAGGGCTCTGTGGGGCTATACCATCACTTCCAGGACTCCTTGTTCTTCTTTACGCTGAAGATAGTTCTTAATGACTTTCGCTGTATGTTTGGGGTTGTTGTCATGCTGCAGAATAAATTTGGGGCCAATCAGATGCCTCCCTGATGGTATTGCATGATGGATAAGTATCTGCCTGTACTTCTCAGCATTGAGGAGACCATTAATTCTGACCAAATCCCCAACTCCATTTGCAGAAATGCAGCCCCAAACTTGCAAGGAACCTCCACCATGCTTCACTGTTGCCTGCAGACACTCATTCGTGTACGCTCTCCAGCCCTTCGCGAACACACTGCCTTCTGCTACAGCCAAATATTTCAAATTTTGACTCATCAGTCCAGAGCACCTGCTGCCATTTTTCTGCACCCCAGTTCCTGTGTTTTCGTGCATAGTTGAGTCGCTGGCCTTGTTTCCATGTCGGAGGTATGGCTTTTTGGCCGCAAGTCTTCCATGAAGGCCACTTCTGACCAGACTTCTCTGGACAGTAGATGGGTGTACCAGGGTCCCACTGTTTTCTGCCAGTTCTGAGCTGATGGCACTGCTGGACATCTTCCGATTGCGAAGGAAGTAAGCATGATGTGTCTTTCATCTGCTGCAGTAAGTTTCCTTGGCCGACCACTGCGTCTCACGGTCCTCAACGTTGCCCGTTTCTTTGTGCTTCTTCAAAAGAGCTTGGACAGCACATCTGGAAACCCCTGTCTGCCTTGAAATTTCTGCCTGGGAGAGACCTTGCTGATGCAGTATAACTACCTTGTGTCTTGTTGCTGTGCTCAGTCTTGCCATGGTGTATGACTTTTGACAGTAAACTGTCTTCAGCAACCTCACCTTGTTAGCTGAGTTTGGCTGTTCCTCACCCAGTTTTATTCCTCCTACACAGCTGTTTCTGTTTCAGTTAATGATTGTGTTTCAACCTACATATTGATTTGGTATAATTGTTTAATCATACACCTGACTATATGCCTACAAAATCCCTGACTTTGTGCAAGTGTACCTAGAAGAATTGATGCTGTTTTGAAGGCAAGGGGTTGTCACACCAAATATGGATTTGATTTAGATTTTTCTTCTGTTCACTCACTTTGCATTTAGTTAATTGATCAATATAATCTATTAACATGTCTATTTTGAAAGCATTCTTACTTTACAGCATTTTTCACACCTGCCTAAAACTTTTGCACAGTACTGTATATATATATATATATATATATATATATATATATATATATATATATATATATATATATATATATATATATATGCATCTTTTGGTATTATTTTTGCAATAAAACCTTTTAATCATTAAATCTGATGACATACACACAGTGATGTTCACATTTATATTTCTGCAAATAACGGCCCTCAATGTAAAACAAAGTCTGACACAACAATGCATTCATACACAATTACAAGGGTGGGGATTCAGGACACTTGGGTTATATAACTGAGGTTTCTGTCTGTTGGAAGGACTGAGTCCTGGAATTGCGGTGGAAATAAGACACATTGCCAGAGCCGTTTCTGGCAATGGATGAGTTGCGAAGCCTGTAATCTCGGCTCACATACCAGTGCAAACACAAGCGCCATTTCCTTTTCACCTCACTTTGTACCTGAAATTCAGTTTTGTAAGAAAGAAAAACAGGGTGATATGCAATGTTTGCCTCATTATAGCTGGTCAGGCTGAGAAAGCATTTAAATACATACTACATACAGTGCCTTGAAAAAGTCTTCACACCCTTGAACATTTTTCATTCTGCTGCCTAAAAAAAACAATTCAAAATGCATTAAAGTAGGAGTTTGTTTCACTGATCTACACAACATCTACACTTTCAACGTGAAAGAACAATTATGGAAATATTCAAAAAGTAATTAAAAATTAAAAAAACAAAAAGTTAGCTAATATTATTAAATCAGAACCCCCGCCCCCGCCCCCTTTTTTTAGTTTACAACTTGACACTTTTTTTCCCCCAACCCTTCGCCATGTAGTCTTTTGTCCGTCATACTCGGTTATAATGTACTATTATCATTTGGCCCAGTGCAACCAAATGTCTTTAAACATTAACCGTTATACTACCGAAATGTTTTAATTAAATAACTGTGCTGTTGAAGCAACAGATTTAAACCCCGCTAAATATGTCTATGCTACTGCTACTCTGTCGTGTGTTAAAGGCTATACATTTCACTTTAAAAACGTAATCCTACGATACTAAAAAAAACATTCAACTTACTGTAACTCAAACAAGCTACTGTACGTCAATTTCATATAACACGAAGAAGCTTATCTTTTTCATTTTATCGTGCCAACTGTCATTTGTGACTCGGTAGATTCCAAGTCTGGATCATGTGGTTACATTTGGACCTGACATTTGTCAGAAACGGCTTCATTGAATTTAATTCAAATGATTTCGATAACTGAAATTGATATGTTTAGTCTGTGGCCATAGTGACATAATGTCATCTAAATCTGTTCCTCTGTATTCAACCACTCAGCCTGTTGCTAAGTTAACATGAACGCAGTTGCCTTGGTTTCCTAGCATTGCGCATGTGCAAAGGACAGCATTCTGGTGTCATGGCGTCTTTTACATAAACAGAAATTAATTCCCGGTCCAGCGAACTGCGGAATCACTGCATCTGAAAGAGAAAATAACTGACAACAAATTATGCAGTCAGAAAAGGTATTTATTTTAGACGTGTCCTGTGGCAAGAAGTTGCTGTTTAGATTTCCAAATTGTAATTTTTAAATAAATCAAAGTAAGCTTTTCACGCAGGCTAGTGTGTTATATAATTGCAAAACGAAAGAAAACAAACCCCATTTCTCTGATATTATTGTACATTGCTTTTTGAAAGTGTCTTAGATATCTTATGTAAGTTCCTAATTTGAATACGTACATTCTAATTGTGCTAAAGTTTGCTGCATTTTTCACTTTGTCTACCACTACCATATACAATGCATTTGAATACTTCCTGTGCAACAGCTATTAGGACCACACCTGGTGCCCAGACTCCCTTTCATACACGCAGGATTCTGGTTGGTGGTCCAGATAACTGCTGCACTTCATGTGAATTTATGGTGCTTTAACACTGAGCTCACCTGAGTGACAAACCGTTGCTGTGATTAAATGAAAGAAGAGATACTGTAATATATTTGTAGAAATGAGTGTACTACCACAACATCTCAATCAACTTAGAAAGCTTTGTAAGTTTCTTGAGGACATGTCGGCCAAAGATGAGCCCACACATTGTGTAGAGGGTGTTGCAGTAAACACCCTTTATTTTAGCAATCAAAAGTACGCTACCACATACTAGATTGTTGTTTAATTGAAATAACCATGGCTCCTGTATAGCCGGTCACTGAGAAAGCCTCATGCCTCACATCTTAGTATATGTTTTTCACATGTAAATGTTTCACTGTTGATTTTGTGTGTGTGTTTTAGCGGTCCAAAGAGGATACTTGGAAACCAGACGACTTAAAGAAACATATTCATGTAAATATTCATTTTTATAATAACGTTGATTTTGTTTTTTAAATGGGTTACATTTTACTGCATGTTTTGAATCTTGATGCTGTTAGTGTCACCCAGATAAATGTATGATTTAGATATTATTCTGTTCTAGATAACTGTACCTGTACTTACAAAATACTGAGAAGTTTGTTTTAATTGTACTCCAATTTTATTAACATACAGTATGTACAATTTAATTGCTAACTGAAGTTTGTTTCCATTTTATTTGGCACTTAGTTTGCATACTGGGTACAGACATCTAAAATCTGTTACAAGGCTATGTGATGTTCTATAGTTTAGTCTTAATATTTTAAAGAATTTGAGCTATGATTCTCTTTTTGTACTTTGTTTCAGGCAGCGAAGAGTGACAGTGATACAAAGAAAAGAGATCGACCACGAGCAGTTGATGAGAAAGGCGCGAACGGCAGTGCAGACTCTAGAGAGCGTAAACACAGGGAGCGAGAAAAAGAAGTGGACAGAGAAAAGGAGAGACACAGGGAAAAAGACAGAGACAAGACTAAAGATCGAGACAGAGAGAGGGAGAAAGAGCCAGACAGAGACCGCGGAAAAGAGAGGGACAGAAACAGAGATAGAGACAAGGATCGAAGAAAAAATGATGAAAGAGACAGGGGGAAGGAGAGAGAGAGGGACAGAAGAAAAGAGGAAAGGGGCAAAGACAGAGACCGTGACAGAGGGAAAGAGAGGGATAGAGAAAGAGACCGTGATCTGGAGAGGGAGAGGGGAAAAGACTGGCTTAAAGAGAAAGATAGGGAACAGGATCACAAGAAAGAACAAGCCAAGGAGACGGGAAGCAATTCTGACAAGCAGCGAGAGAGGCACCGGGACCGACAGAGAGATGATGAAAGGAGAGAACGACATAGAGAACGAGAACACTCGAGACGGAAGGAAGAGAAAGGTACTGCTCCCAACCATAACCATTTTAGCACTACACTTTTGCCAAAGTGGAAGATATGCAAAAGCCCCATTGGAGGTTAATGAAAAACAATGTTAAAGAACAAATTGTTAGCCACAATACTTGCACCACACTCGGAAAGCGATCTTTTAGCTTCATGGCCTATCTTATAAAGCTCTTTGTGGTGGTGGTCCATTATGAAAGGCGCTATATAAAATAAATATTGATTAATTGTATAGATCGTATAGATCGATTGTATAGACTGATTTGTAAGGTTATATGTGTTGAACAGTTTTCTATTAATGTTTTTAATGAAGTACTATAGTGAAATTAAGTTTGTCACATTTGTATCAAATCTATGAGCATGAAAAGGTACGCTGACTCATTTTCTGCTTCTGCTTTTGTTTTTTAGAAACTGGAGGGGTAACTAAAGGAGAAAATGAAGAACGAGAAAGGAGGCACAGAGAAAGAAGGGAAAAAGGAGAGAGGAGTTCAGAGGTAGTGCACCATACATTGTACCAATCCCATAATAATATTGTACCAGAGGGCCCTATTTACAAACTAATCCTACATTTACATCTACGACTTGGACACATTGAATTTGGACTCGGACAACCCCATTTAGGATTGCAGGCGTATGTGTAAGAAAAAAGCAGAGCTGTCATTTTAACTAAGAGAAATGTTGGAGGCAGGTGAATACTTTTCTTAAATTGTCATTATCCAAAAATGCTAAATAGGTGATTTCATGGTGAAAAATTAATGCGACTTCAAGTTCTTATTCTTTATTTTATTTGTGGCTCTCAGGATTATGGGGAGAATCGCAGACAACATGCAGAATCCAAAGATGAGGAGCGTGACCGCAGGCGCCGGGAGCGCAGAGAATCTGATGTTCCTCAGGAGGACAGGGAGAGGCGGAGGAGGGACAGGAAAGAACGTGAACACAAAGCGAGAGACAAAGACAGAGAGAGGAGACCAAGAGAGAACAGATATACTAGAGAAGAAATGCCAACAGATGCTGAAGAACTGAGTGGGAAGACAAGACAGCTCAACCCAAGGCACAGAGAGAAACAAGACTTGGGTGGAGAAGACAATGAGAGACCAAACAGAGAGAGGAAAGAGGTAAAGGATAATGAGGTGAGTGGTTATTCAAACCGGACATCAATGGGCCACTATGCCACAAGACACTTTCAGCATCTTGTGGAGCCAGTGCCACGCCAACTCCAGGCCGTGTTACAGGAGGGAGCCCCTAATAAATTAGCCAGTGAGTTTATAAAAATATTAGTCTTTCTTTTGCTTTCCTTTCTTCTTTTTCAATGGAATTCATTATTTAATTCCTGATGATAACCCTTTTTGTACACATATCTCACACCTAATTTATGTATTTCTTTCTTTTTTTTTGTTGCATTATTTGAGGGTGTCTAGGTCATGGAGACCTGCATTTCTAGCTATTATGTATGGTTGGTCGGGATATGGTAACCTGAATGCATACTTCTTAAAATATGTTCATTATTCCAAAGTAAAATTTTGCATCTTCAATACCCAGACCCTTTCGTTCGTTTCTTTTTGTATTTCTACTTTGATGTTTAACCATAGAAGGACTGGGTTCCTAGAACGTCGGCCTTTTCTGCACTTCATAGCTAAATGAATCTTTCACTGTTTTTTCTTTTTTTTTCTCTGCTGCACAGCAAAGCACACAAAGGCCTCAGTCAGAATGGGGAGCTAGTCAGAGAGGATTAAGTGATACAGAGGAGCCAGTAAGAAATATTTCTATGGGATTATACATCCTGCTGTTTCTTAAGGACAGCTTGTGTACTGAAATGTCATGATAAATATTTCTAACCCTCAATTTAAAGTGAATATTATGCAAAAACCTCCACACACATGATAAACATCTTGCATTGTGGAATATGCTGCATTGAGTGTATTTTCCATTGGTTTGTGGTTAAGGGTTTGTGCTGGAAACCCTTATCCAGAATATTTCATGCAATCTTCATTGAGATTTAGGTCTGGTTAACGATTTGGCCAATCCCCTAATCAATTCAGCAGTAATTTCACGTCCTCACGTTCTCCAGAGAGCTGCTCTGTTGCAAAACTACTGTGAATCTTTAAGGGAATAAACTTTCTTTCATTTGTTCTATTCAGAACGTACTTCTACTGCAACTACAATATTTCTATTAAGAATTCAATGTCCCCTTTTTATATATACTTGTATTACTCAATATCTTTTCACAGAGCACAGTTTACACTTTGAGGCAAATGGGCTTTATTACTTGAAGTGAACCCTTCTGGCTACCAGGTGTCACTGTTGCTCTATTAAGTAAAAACATGATATTATCTTTAAAGTAATGTTTCTCAAAGGGTACATGAAATAAGTACGTATTCATATACTTAATAATTTACATAACTTGTTCACCATCTTGTTTACTTTTAAATTCATTTATCATTTTCTTCAGGATGATGAAACAAAAGAGGTAGCTGTTGAGAAGCCAGTTATAGATGAGGTGCATTCTGAAGAACCAGAAGATAACTACGATGAGGACTTTGAAGTAAGTAATGAAAACCTGTTATTTGTTTTAAGAGTAGTTTTACAAATGTGTTAAATTTATAGCAGCTGTGAAAGCACTGTTGTTAAAAATAAAACACATGTTTGTTGATTAATTTCACAAGTTGATACTCCCAGTATTTAGTTTTAAATAAAGCCTTTCTGTATTTCATTTTGAATAGCAACTGGCTAATGCATTTCCCTTTCACCTGTTTTCTTGTCTGCTTACTTGCTTACTTTTCCTTTGCATGTCTTTAAAAAATTTTCATGCTTTGAATGGATCGCTAATTAAGAAACAGGTAACTGTTAACACAAGCAAGTTTTTTTAATTTAGAAATTAATATAATGTAGATAGATAAACTGTTTTTTTTTCTTCTAATAAATGCATATAAATGTTAATGACAAGTATAAATATTTGGTTAAAAAAACATCAACGCTAAGTTCTAAGTTTACTGCATTTGTTTTGTAAAAGGGAAAGCAAGCTGCTAAGAGTAGCAGCATAACTTGCAGGAAACCTCTTAAGTGCAATGTGGGAATGGTGTAATAACAGTGCCAGGTGCAAATTCTGAGTTCATTTATTTAGTTTGTTTATTTTAATAAGGCATGATTATTACATCCAAAATAGTGTAATACAGTGAATGTGTAACTTAATAGTTTTATACAGCAAATCTATTAAGAATTTATACAAGACAGACATCTTTTACAATGATGAATTATTTAAATATGGTCTTCCAGCTCAAATGCGTTTTTCTTTCTTTCTTTTTTCCATTTTTTTTTTATTTTATTAAAACTAAAATCATGTTTGAAGGCTTTTATAGCATTTGGGTGTGTTGTACAACTATGTTCTAACCTTGTGGTTAACAAATACAAGTTATTAATATTGAATGCTGCCTTATGCTCTTCTAGGCACAGAAAAAACTGTATGTAATAAAATAGGTAGACCATGCGGATCCAAGACAACAACATACAGTGAGAAGATGTTGGACGTTAATAGCTGTATATACACAGCTGTAGTCAAAAATCTATGATTTACAAAAAAAAAACAACAACACCACTGCCACCTGACACTGCCGCAGGTCTTGTGAGAGAGGTTTGTTTTGATGTGCAACTAAATATGGCCAGACGTGGCAAAGAAGGTCTGCGTGATTTTCCTGGTGCATTTCTCAGACAAGGACAACGAATCAAACATCATGTTGCTCAAAATCGCTTGCTGCAGCTCCACCTACTGTTCAGAATGAACATCTAAAAAAGGGGCCTGTAATCTTCAAAGCTGCAATTTCAATTTAACATCTATGAATAGTGCTTCTTGTTTTTAATCAGTTCAATGTTTATTAAAAATAATAATAATAATAATAATTTTTGGTTTTATTTTTTTAAGTTTTAAGGACTATTGTTTAGGTCAGAGACAGAAGGATATTTAATAAAAATTACTTTGTTAATTAAAACACTTTTTTTATTTTTTTATTTTTTTATTTTAGTTAGTTGACCGATTTTATAAGCGCAATCTTATTGCTTACAGATATCTGGTTTATTTATCTCTCACACACACACACACACACACATACGTCTGCATTTCCTACAATCAAAGCAGACTTTATTCATTTTAAAACTGTTGGTGAAAAGGGAGTTTTTATGTTTAAGTTGGATGTACAAAGTTAATTTCAACGGAGTTGACTGTGCAGTGCAGCATTTATTTTCCACGATTCCTTCATTTGGCCTGGCAATCAGGCGAGTAAATGTCTTTTACTAGTGTCACAAGCTGCGACCAATAGCGTTTTGTTTTATTGATGTTAGTACTGTTAATATTACATTACTGTTCAAGTTGTTTATGTATACCGATTTTTACTAGTTTATAGTATCCCCCATCCCTAATATAATTTATTTGTAATGTTTTTAAAGGACTATGATGATGATTTTGAGGATGATGATGATGCTGGTGACGGTGATGAAAATGGAGACAGAGAGGACAAAGAAGACATCTCTCCATACGAAAGGGCTGAGATTGAAGCAATACAAAGAGCGATGGTTGCAGAGAATGAACAGATGGGTGTTGTGCAACCAAGGAACAAAAGCGAAGAACTTGATAAACCAAAAAGAGGTGAGGGGCTGAAAACAAACATGACTCACTGTCTAAATGTACTGGGTAATGGGAATGTGATCGCATCTGGTTCTCATTTACAATAGCTTGGGTGTTGTCTCATTCTCTTGGGAAGAAAGACTGTAGCTTAATATATCCTATCCCTGTCTGCTTCTGGGGTTCACAAAAGTTTGTGAACCCCAATGATAATTATGGAAATTCCATAGTTTTACCATGATAGCCTTCTTGAATCAAAACCAGTCTTTTCCTAAATATCCAATAGGGTTTATATTAACCAATTTCTTTTGAAACAAAATTATGTATGAATTAGACAAACAATGAGTAATTAAGATTCAGGGTATGTTTAAAAAGTAAGTGAACCCCTGGTTTTATCAGCTCATTTAAGGGGATAATTAGAATCAGGTGTTTAAGTAATTAGGTAGATCTTCAGGGGAGAGTTTGGGAGGCCCCACCCTATATAAAGATCAGAAACTTTGTGAGTTTGGTCTTCATCATACAGGTGTGTGGAAACATGTCATGCCACGATCAAAAGAAATCTCTGAGGACCTCAGAAAAACAATTATTGATGCTCATCAGTCTAGAAAGGGTTACGAAACCATTTCTAAGGATTTGGGGCTCCACCAATCCACTGTCGGACAGATAGTCTACAAATGGAGAAAGTTCAAGACCAGAGTCACTCTACCCAGGAGCGATCGTCCTACCAAAATCTCTCCAAGAACAAACTGGAAAATCATCAAGGAAGTCACAAAGAACCCCAGAGTAACATCCAAGGATCTACAGGCCACTCTCGCCTTGGCTAATGTGAGTGTTCATGACTCAACTATCAGAAAAAGATGGTGTTCATGGAAGGATAGCCAGGAGGAAACCACTGCTCTCTAAAAAGAACATTGCTGCCCATCTGAAGTTCGCCAAAGAGCACATAGATGATCCACAAGACTTCTGGAACAATGTTATCTGGACAGACAAGTCAAAGGTAGAACTTTTTGGCCTCAATGAGAAACGTTATGTTTGGCGAAAGCCAAACACTGCATTTGAACAGAAGAACCTCATCCCAACCATCAAGCATGGTGGTGGGAGTGTGATGGTTTGGGGCTGCTTTGCTGCCTCAGGACCTGGACGGCTTGCCATCATTGACACAACCATGAATTCTGCATTGTATCAGAAGATTCTAGAGGAGAATGTCAGGCCATCCGTCTGTGAGCTGAAGCTGAACTGAAAGTGGGTCATGGTTGGGTTAAGATCTAATAACATTTTAGGTTTGAAATATGTGAAAATCCTAAGGGGTTCACAAACATTTTTTCGGCACTGTAGGTGCTCCTACCTCACTTTGAGTAGGGTGATTGAGATTTACAACACAGTCTCCAAAACTATCTTGAACAGTGGGTCTGCATGTAACTCCTCATCATTGTACACTGTATATGAGTTTATACTAGACGTCAAACGAGAACATTAATGGCACCACACATCTTCAACTGAGATCTTCCAAACACTATTAAGGAAATTGGAAGGAAGCATTTCACATGTCTTCTTGTAAGAGCTTCTTGAGCTACTGAACCACACACACCATGCAGCGTTCTCTGTGCTGATTCTGTAAAGCATATTGTATTTTCTATATTGTTTGTAGTGTATGACTGAGTCACTGTAGCATGTCTTGAAACCCCTGGCTTTTCATGGAAATATGTTTATTTCATTGGATCCACCCTGTGGGTAAACCTTTAGCAACACAGCCTCACAGATGATATACCAGGCAGTGCAATTTTGAGGATTTATATAATGTGGAGGCGTATTCTGTACATTTAAGAATATATTAACTTGTAATGTTTAATTAAATAAATGATGGAGTGATTTTAAAAAAGGTGCATACATTACTGTTCACTATTTTGATATATTGAAGATTCGACAGACACCTACAACAAGGGAGCGCAACGTGGCAAGTTTATTGACTTTGTGGCAGCAAAGCATCGAGAAGTGAGCCAAAACGTAGCCTGTAAGCAGAAGTAAGTTTAAAAAAAGTTACACCAAAACTGTTTAATATCAAATGATATACCTGCCTCGAAACCAAGGCTCCATCACAACAAAACAAACAAATACTGTGATAAAATAATTGCTACTGATATTTACATGAATCATTCTAATATTATTATAACCACATGTACGTTGTAGAAACTGCATTAATACATTGAAATGCAGCTAGGGAGAAATAGTATTCAGTACATAAGAACATGACAATGTGTGTGTGAAAGGCTTTAAGACCTAAGCTGTTCTCTTTGTGTTTCAGAAAGCGCAGCACAGCGTTGCTTCGGCTGATTGAGCTTGACTTCTCTGTCAGTTTTTCCCTGCTGGATTTGCCACCTTTAAATGAATATGACATGTACATAAAAAACTTTGGTACAACAAACACAAAACAGGTGCGTATCCCACTCAAGTCATGAATGTTTTTTCTTCTACTTTTGTCACAAGAAGAAGTACGTTTATGTTTCTGATTCGCAGCAACCACAGTGGATGGTAATTTTAAATGAGTACATCAATTAAAAAAAAAAAAAATACTCTGACCTTTTTTTAATATGCTTCATATTGTTGTACAAAAAACTCAAGTTGAGGGAATAATCAAAGTTGCTTAAAGTCCACAGCACACATTAAGTGCAGATAAAGTACTTTTTTATTATTAATTTGAATTGTAGCTTTCACCCTGGCCTGCAATTATTATCCCCTGTGTGTGTCACACACTCGTGTTTTACATGTATCTGGAGATGATCCAATTGTGTTGAAACAAAGTTAAGACATTCTATAGCACAAGTTCTTGAGAATATCTCAGTCTACGTTCATAGTGTAAAATTGGCACACATGCATCTTTACTGAGGATATAGGTCATGGTAACTTGCTTTTGTAATGATATTGATGACACAGTGTTTATTTGCTACTATGGCTGGGGATGTGTGTAACATAATTACAGTATTATGAAACCATAATATGTTTTGTGATATTGAGGATGGAAGCTTATACACTGCCATGTAACTTCATTGTCCAGAAGCAGAACAATGCTGCTTTCTTTTGTTTATATATCTGTAGTTTTTAGTTTGAGAAATGTACTTCTAATATAAAAATGAATAGAAGTCAGTAAAGCTGCATTCAAGCGTTTGGCATTGTCAGCAGAAGTGTGGCGTCTATATTTAGCGTGTTATTTTTTTTCCAGAAACTAGTTTTGATTTGGATTGTTGTGTTACATTTTCTTCTATAATTATGCTACGACTGCAACTCTTCTCTCCCAGGCATATATACAGTGTAATGAAGATAACACTGATCGAGATATTCAGACA
The DNA here is from genome assembly GCA_030684275.1 of Acipenser oxyrinchus oxyrinchus. Lineage (NCBI taxonomy): Eukaryota > Metazoa > Chordata > Actinopteri > Acipenseriformes > Acipenseridae > Acipenser > Acipenser oxyrinchus. Next base: position 93,023,192 of record CM060249.1, read on the forward strand.
GAGGAAATAGAAAGGGTTGAAAAATGGACGCAACATCCTGGAGAAAGCTGTGTTGTGTGTGCAGGTGAGGACAAATACAAAAAGCCTGGGCCTTATTCATAAAGCGTGAAAAGCAGCTGTTGATCTGTATTGCACACACAGCTGTATTGTTATGTAACTTTAATTCAAAACATTGACCTTTTTCTTGTATTTCAAAACAGGTCCCAGTAGCAGTAATGAATCTTCACCAGAGTCCATGACTAAACTGAGTATTGATTCTCAAAGGCTGTCAACATTTTTGCGGTCAGCTTCTCAGGTAGATTATCACAGTATTATTGATAATTTGTAACAATTACCTTCATCCATTTATACATTTGATTGGAAATGTCTACCAAGTGATCAGACACTTGAATTGCTTTTGTTTAGCTGGGTTTATCAGATATTACTGGCTGTAATGATACAATTACTTGCCGATTAAAAAGTTGTTTAAAACTATTGTAAGACATTGATGTTGGTACTTGTAATTACATGTTTTACTGTAATTTATTAATTAACATTCATGTGACATTCTGTGACCAAAAAACATAACTTATCATAATATCAATTTTAATCAGTTTTTGGAATTTTATTTATAAACCATTCAGTTTTGTTTTTTTTTAGTTTTTTTTAGTTTCAGGACCTAAAATGCCTAATGCCTACTTTTAAAAATGAGAACATAAATTTAAATGGTTAGAGGGACTGAGAATGATAATTGGTGAGCATAGTAGGGATTTTAAATATAAATAATGAATATTTCACACATTACAGCGAGCAATGCAGAAAAACGTGCATTGAGAATAATCAGCTAAGGTTTGTATTACTGCGAATTACATGAACATTTTACTGAAAAAGCAGTATCCTACATACAATATTTATGTTCCCTTTTTTAATTAAATAATCCAGTATAAATAATGAATAATGCATTATGTGACTGGTATAAACAAAAGATTTTGGCCTGTATGAACAGAAATTGAAGGCAGTGGTCAAGGGGATTAGTCCGTGGGATATCTGCATTTTCTACACTCTGAAATACAAAATGTAAGTGCAATAAATGGTAAACGTTCTGCTCTTTTTAAGGTTATTGCTGTTTTACTAGAAGAAGACCGCTCAGAAAAAGAGTCTGGTCAGAGTCTCAGATCTCAGGCAGCCAGTTTATCAATCAGTGATGGAAGCTTGCTGCTCAACACCAATCTACCATTCCTGCTCGGTAATAATTTCCTTTTATGGTGTTAGAGTCTCTCTTTGTGGAAGTTCATTTGATTTAGAATTCCGAATATTTGTTCCTTTTTATCAGGTCGGGAAGTATGTGGACTACACTTTTCGCAGATACAAAGGCAAACACTGCTTTCTGTGCACAGTCCATCAAGAAAGCCCAGTGCTGTTCGGCTTGACAGTAAGAGCATCGTGTGTGTGTGGAACATCTGGGAGCCATCAAATCCACATAAAGTGCTCATCTGTGAATCAGAGGTAAAGTTTTGCTTGCAATTAAAATTATTCTCTTATCGGTCATAAATAAGACTACGATTTTGTCATGGAGGTCACGAAAATCGAGAAATTATTATTCTTTTATTTAGCAGACGCCTTTATCCAAGGCGACTTACAGAGACTAGGGTGTGTGAACTATGCATCAGCTGCAGAGTCACTTACAACTACGTCTCACCCGAAAGACGGAACACAAGGAGGTTAAGTGACTTGCTCAGGGTCACACAATGAGTCAGTGGCTGAGGTGGGATTTGAACCGGGGACCTCCTGGTTACAAGCCCTTTACTTTAACCACTGGACCACACAGCCTCCTGAAAATGAAAGTCAATGAAATCTTGGAAATGGATGTGAAAACACTTTTGATTAGGCGCTTCCTTTATTTCCTTTAAAACATGCAGCATAATGCACTGAAAATATATATTTTTTGTGTAGCATTTACATGTACCTCTATAAGTCAGTGAATGAGATAGCTGTGCGAGCAAGCTTGTAAATCGGTGACAACTAAAATGCAAAAAAAATTGTGAGATGTTTTCTGTAAAGACAGAATAACAAATGCATTGTAGAACAGAAGTTTACCAACTTACAGAGGCTTTCTTTACAACATGCTGTTTGTTTCAGAATCGTAGGAAACTCTATTAAAGCCTGGTTCACACAGCACTTCTGTTGCAGATGAATGCGATAAGTCAGGCGCAGACAGCTAAGCTGTGCAGCTAAACTATCTGCTGTACGGGACGTACTGTGTCACAGCCCTTTTGACTGCGCAAAGTGGTCGCAGCTGTTGTTCATATAAACACAATACTTTAAATACAAACTGCATTCGCGCAATTGGGTACATTTACATTTAAGTAGATGTGCTGAGTTTGTACCTCTACAAGAGGAGTAAAAAAAATCAAAAGCGACCTCATTGCTCCATCCTCTCAACCAACAGTGAATCCAAAAGGGATCATTTCAAACATTATTTAGCGATGCGGGTATGTGGCAGTGAGAGTATTTTAGGTATTTTACAATGACAGATGAAAGAGTAGACGATCTGTTAAGTCTTGTAACAATTGTAAGTCGCCCTGGCTAAGGGCGTCTGCTAATAAATAAATAATAATAATAAAAGGCTGTACGCCTCTCCAAAAAAGACGCACGTCGCAAGATTGTAGATTACCGACTTTTCACACAGGGTCTGAGACCCTTGTCTGAGTCTGAAGTATGTACTGTAAGTTGTGTACTATAAAGTAACATTTAAACTGGCCAGTAGTCAAAAGCAATAGTCTTTATATTTTATTGGTGTACTATTATTATTATTATTATTATTATTTGTTTATTTAGCAGGCTCCTTTATCCAAGGCGACTTACAGAGACTAGGGTGTGTGAACTATGCATCAGCTGCAGAGTCACTTACAATTACGTCTCACCCGAAAGACAAGGAGGTTAAGTGACTTGCTCAAGGTCACACAATGGGGCAGTGGCTGAGGTGGGATTTGAACCGGGGACCTCCTGGTTATAAGCCCTTTTCTTTAACCACTGGACCACGCAGCCTCCTTTAAAAGCTCTTATTTGGTGAACTTTCCGTGAATTACTGATTTTTTGCCGCACCTCAACCGTGAAATGTACTAAAAATTACCGTGCCAAAATTGTAGCCTTACTCATAATCATTTGCTTTGACTAAGTAAGGTTATAGATATGAAAAATGGTAAACATTTGATTTTTTCCCGAAAATCAGTGCATTAGAAAAATTATGGTGTGATTTTTAAATCAATGACATTTTTTTTTAAATGAAGGTTAGCTTTTTACAACAGTTTTATGCTTTGAGTCGTTACAGAAAAAGTTTGAGGGGAAAAATAAATAAATAAATAAAATCCAAAATATTTCTCTGCAGTGCACATGTACTGTACCCATCACTGCATTGCACATGTTCCGTTACTGTACCAGTCACTGCATTGCACATGTTCCATTACTGTACCCGTCACTGCATTGCACATGTTCCATTACTGTACCCGTCACTGCAATGCACATGTTCCATTCCTGTACCCGTCACTGCAATGCACATGTTCCATTACTGTGCCCGTCACTGCATTGCACATGTTCCATTAGTGCATTTCACATGTTCCATTACTGTACCCGTCACTCTGTTGCACATGTTCAATTACTGTACCTGTCACTGCGTTGCACATGTTCCATACGTTACTTTGTTCTTGCAGATTCAGTGCTGTTGCTTCAGTCCCGGTAAAGCCACTCTGGTGTTTGCTGGAACTGTTGATGGTTCAGTGGTGGTCTGGGATCTCCGCGAGCACTCCACTTTACATTATACAATGAGGATTGGAAATCTGGACTGGACTCTCAGATATCCTACATTTTCTACTGGTTGGTAGACAAATTAGCTGTACTGTGTCCATGGTTTAATATTAGAAGTGATTAGAATAATGTATTTTAGTAACTGGTTTAATTATCTGTCACTACAGATGCCATCCTAGCGTCTTCAAGCCACTTATGTCCTGTAAGGGCTGTAGAACCGGTGTCGGCTAACGTAGCTGAAGGTCAGAGTCAAGGATTTTCCCTACTGTCGTCTCAGGAAGGTATGTATATACATAAAGAAATGTATACTGACGGAACAAAAACATTGAGAATGTAAGTCAAATGGAATTAAGCAAAGTTAGCCTGCAATGTTTGCAAATGTTGGTCACATTATGTGTCAAATGAGTCACTAGACCTTTGTAATCTGTGTAAGAGTTAGGTGCAAGTGTTTAGAAGCAATCATGGGAAAACTATCGAACTGCTTATCCAATTGTATTGAAACGTAGTAAGGAGATTCCTTAATAAGAGTTTATGACTATCAGACTGTGCAGGTATCTCCTGTCATACTGTCATTTTTATGTTGTGAGTAGCTTATCCAAATATGAATTAACTTGGTTACTACAACGTAATTGATCAGAAATCAGGATATACATATGGATGAGTCTGGATTCACATATGTCACACTTGCATTTTGTATGTACATACTGTGGATGTAGTTCATGGTGATCTACCTTTTCAAGATGATGATAACTCTTAATTTACAGACATGGCGAGGGTTATACGATTTCTAATATAAATGTATTTTTTTTACAATTCAGAAACTTTAGGATTGTCTTTCCAGTTAGCATCTCTTGATGAAAGTGGACTGCTTAATATGTGGGTGAGTTTGATTTAGTTTTACAATATATCATAATAATTTCCTGGTTTTACTGACCTATATTTTACTTTTCGAAAGGGATTGGTATTGTAATCCAGATTGACTACAGGATATATTAAATGAGACATGAAAATGGTTGGATTTTGTGACCATCTAAGATGTGCAATTTTTCAATGAAGTAGGATTTTATAAAATAGATGGATTTTTTGGTTTTAAATTTATTAGGTTTTATTTTACTTGGTGCTGAGGGAAATGTTTTGTTTAAAAAAAGAAAATAAAACTGATTTAACTTTCAATTTTTTAAGGTTGTTGTGGAATTGCCAAAAGCTAATCTTGCAGGTTCACAAAATGATTTAGGTGAGTAATTGTATTGGCAGTAATCAGTTTAATAAAGTTACAGTAATACTGATAGCCAAGCTTGTAGTCGTCATCATATATATTTACAAAGCCAAGTGCCTTTTACACATGCATAGAAGGTGAACATTAAGACGACTGCACACCCTGGAGTGTTGTTGCACCTATACATTTATATATAAGGTTTTCATTTATTTATTTATTATTACATTTCAGTGTTTATTTCTTAAATATTTTTTTATCTTTTCAGATTTGTCAAAATCTAGTTTTATTGGTTACATTTCAAAACCACCAACATTTTTCATTCAAATTTTCTTCTCCGTTAGGATAAAGAAATAATAAATACAACTTTCAGTACCTACAGCAGAAACAGAAAACAACAATTAGTCTATAGTATTTGTAATCCTTAGTGTCTGAAAAAGAAACGGTACTTTCACTGCCAGACTTTTCCCAAAAACAGAGTGTTCTACAGAGTGTTCTATTCGGTTTGTTTTTTTATGGATATTAACTAGCTTAATTTTCTAAATGACACCTGGCAAAGCATGGGGTTTCATTACCTACATGACCACTGCTGTCATTTTAATGAATTCACTGGGATTCCATTTCTCACACTCAGCATGCTACTTTTGTTGCTGTCAAATTGTCTAGCCAGCTTTAGTTCCTGGAGCATCATTGCAGTAGAGTAACAGTTTAACCAAAGCAGTTAGAGAAGCTTTTCTGTAAGACCGTATGAGTAGATAACCCAGAACAATCACTGCTGTTTTCATTCACTGTTTAAATACTGAATTACTAGTTTGATTGGTTTACGAATTGGTTTACTTCATTGTTTCTTTTAGGTCTCAAACCGGGCGGGAAAGTAAAACTGCTACATAGCTCTTCAATCAATACCAACAGCAGGTCAGACTTTCTTAAGGTTCATTCATAAAATGTGTGTCTTTCAAAGTCAGGAATATAAAGGTTGTTGTCAGTTGATGTCTGTTGCACATTCAAGCATTGTCAACAGTGATATTCCATCACCAACCTGTCAAATGAATACAGTAACTACTGAACCAACACTGATGAAGTAACCATTTGAATCTCTACTGCCTTGAGCTGATGAGAAAAAAAAAACTGCAGGGAAGAGCATGGACCCCAGCAGTCACCACACACACACACAAAAAACAAATGCAACATTTCAGTTATTCATTTAAGCAACCTATCTCCACAGAGGCTTGCCAGCTATTCACAGTCATATCTTTAACTACTGTGGATCTACCAACCTGTTGATCATATGTTTCTTCTTCTGTAACTTTACCAGCTCTCTTCCAAGAGACACTTTTCAGACTGGGCCTTCCCAGGCACTGATGGTCAAATTCTTCCCTTCTGATTCCAATCATTTCTTTATTGGCACGGACATGGTAAGTGGAAATGGAAGCCTTGTACTGTACAGCAGGTAGCAGTAACAGTTTGGTCTTTCACTGAAATGGGTTTGTTGATTTTTTTTTACATAGATTACAACAACTTGGATCAACCAACTTTGCTCAAACCTGCACCTACAAGCATTTTAAAAAGTGTTGATTTTAGGACCACATTTGCTCTGTTTATTGTGTGTATTTTATATTTTCCCAAGACGCTTTATTCAAGGTAAAAGTTACTTAATTTGGCCCTTCGTCTTAAAGAACTGGCTACAAAGAACTCGTCATAATGCTTTTTACACAAGGATAGACCTTGTCAAACTGATATGTGTGACACATAAGGTTTTAGGTGTGCGAGAATATTATTCCAGGGGTTAATCTTGGCTGAGGGTTGACAGTGAGAACTGCATTGACCTTGGCAGCCCTATGGTTTGCAGAAGAAAATCGCTTGGGTTCGTTCACATTATCCCACTTCAGCAACCCCTACCGGTCAGGCGTGCCAGGTTGGATAATCATATTCATTTGGTATAACCTACTACCTTGTTTCCTTTACCTGCATGTACATTTTCAATATCCGTTGCAGGGTTTAGTGAGCCATGGTACCAGACATGGTTTACGAGTGCCACCAAAGTCCTACAACTCACAGATGACTGGGATCAAACCAGTTCATGTCACTTCTATTGACTTCTCTGCTTTTGGAGATCCAGTATTTTTGGTAAGATCATGATTTCTTAGCTTAGTATATAGTTTAGCTGAATATATTTTACATAGAAACTACAGCTTTTTTTTTTTTTGAGTATCTATTCCATTAATTACTTACGATCCTAGATGCATGTAAACCTATAAAATGCTTTTAGTGAGCGTTTAAAAAGTGAGCCATTCTTTAAGTAGAAGGATACATTCTCATTCTCACTGGCAATGCATATAAAGTCTTTGTTAGATCAGGAGTTTATTGCCTTTAACATTTGCCTTCATCGTATTAACATCTGTGGTCATGAAAAAATAAAAGAGCAGTTCTGTGTGTGCTGCGCTATCTTGAATACTTTGAAAGACCTGACCCCTGAAACATGGCCCCTTTGCAGTGCTCTTTTCATCCATCATGGGCACCCCCATTATAGGCCCAGAACTTAAAAAATAACCAGTGTTGAGAGTCAACTTCTAGTTTCTGTATGTCAAAAAATATAATAGTTTATTAATATAATTATATATAATAATAATATCTTTATTTTTATATAGCGCATTTCATAGTGGACCACCATCACAAAGCGCTTTACAGAGGTAGGCTGTGAACTGTGCATTATATGCAGAGTCACTTACAATAGGACATCGATTTAACATCTCATCCGCAGGATGGAGCACAAGGAGGTTAAGTGACTTGTTCAGGGTCACACAGTGAGTCAGTCAGAGGCAGAGGTGGGATTTGAACCGGGGACCTTCTAGTTACAAGCCCTGGACTTTAAACACTGGACCACACTGCCTCCTAATATATATTATTAATGCAACCAAAAAGCTAAATGATATGCAGTTGTTTGGTATACTGTACTGTAACTTTACTTACAGTTTTGGTATTTCTTTTGAAGGTTGGCTGTGCAGATGGGAGTATAAGATTGCATTCAACAACGACTGAATACCCCATTATGGAGTGGAATGGTAGCACCAACGGAGAGCCTATAATCTCTGTGCAGTGGGCTCTGACAAGACCAGCAGTGTTCTTTGTATTAGATGCAGCATCCTGTCTTTATATATGGGATTTATTGGCAAACGATTTCCAGCCTGTAATAAAAGAAAAAAATCAGTTGGATGAGTAAGTGATAATGCAGCTTATTTTAACTTTTTTTTTTTTTGCCTGATTAACAGATGAGCAGTCAATCATTTAGGAGATTGTCCTTTGTTAGATTATTGAAGGTCTTGCATTTTCTAATGTACTGTGTTCTCAACTGACAAATTACATCCTTTCAAATGTATGGTCTGATTGCCTAATCTGATTGCTCTCTCTATAAGTGTTCTTCATATTCCAAAAGAAAATCCATTGGTAGTTGCAATTTATTCAAGCTTTGTTTGTGTACATGATCTGTTATTACTATGTTGACATTTATATTACATGGGGATGAGATTATGATATCCTGGGAAAGCCCATAACATTCTAAACCTTTTATTATCTGGAGAAGCGCATATTCAGCGTCCTGAAACTTGGTGTTATCATTATTTAGTTTATCAAGAATAGCAGATTCTAGAGGTATATGGGGAGGAATTGTCTGTCTGAACATCTGTCCATTGGTTGCATATATCTGACATATTTCTTTATAAAGTTGTATCCAGTTCTAATACAACAATGTGGATTACTTCTGGTTGAATCATTGGCTCTGCATTAGTTTGAGTCCCATTTTTAATCATATTGTGTTTACTGTTGCCATTATATTAGGTGCATTAAAACTGCATGAAAGTAAGGTAAAGTTAACATAAGTCAAACGCACATTAGTCAAACGCACAAGATTTATTTTATTTTAAAATCTTAAACGTTTTTTATGTTTTTATATATATATATGGTGTAACAGCCATTCTAATCTGAATCAAGAGTGTCTGCATGTCATTTACCTAGACTTTTGTATATTTCATTTTTTACAGAATTACAACCATGTCCGTCTTTGGTGATCCCGGGAAGCAAAATTCATTTGCAGGGATATCGCTTGCAAAGCAGTCTGGGAAAATAGAGATTCACTACTTAAACAAGCAATGGTCAGTGCCGAACACAGAAGAGATAGAAACGCTGCACGATATTTTGAACCAGTCAATTATATAATTTCATTAAGCTTTTTCAATTGGCCTTATTTACAATTGAGAACATGCATGACATGCTCTGAGAGTAGTCTGTTTTTTTTAGGCTACAGTAGTTAAACTAGCTCTCTTACCAGCTTATCTCTGACAATCCTCATGTCTTTGTTAGTAAAACTGCACATTTCTCAAGGGATCTACTGTATAAACAAAATTGCTTTGAACCCTGTAACTTTGTATTATGTACAAATCTAAATATTTATAAAATGCAGTACCCTGTAAAGTAACCAATTTGATTCCATTCTTAATTAAAGATGTATTTTGGTTTAGTCTTGCAAATCTTATTGGAGAGTTTTTCAAACTGAGCTACAGTCATTGGTCCAAATATATAATTTAAAAACTGTTAGATTTAAATTGACTTCATACAGTAAAGGGAGCAGAATAAAGGTGGAATGTAATTTTAAATGTGGAAAATAAAATAAGCCAACTGAGCACCGAATTTAATAACAGTAATTTACAGTTCTTTTCTTTTTGTCTTTCTATGTGTGTATAGTTTTTTGGGTTTTTTTTTGTAAATTTGCAATAAGCATATTTTTATTTGTATGGTGTTTGCATACAGTGCTTCTGTAAATACACTAAATAAATGATAATCAGTGTTTACATATTCTTGGTTCCTGTTGTGGATTTATACAGTAGTTTGCTGTTATTCCCCCTGCAGGATATAGTGAAGACGGATTTACATGTCTGTACACACTGTTGATATTTGTCATAGCCATAAACCTTTAGCTCTAATATTGAATTTACAGCCTTGGTGAGGAAGGGATGTTACTGACATACCTGTTGCTGTATTTTCAAATATCATCAATAAACTAGTAAACACTCAATAGTGCTGAATTTAGAAATTGTAAAAGAAACTAAATGAACTGGTCTTCAATATGTACTGTAGTCGAAAACGACAAGCTTCAAACATACATGCCTCTTCTTGTTTTATACATCACAGGATACATTTTTCTGCATCTTTCCAAAATCTCCTTAGGAAAGTGATCGCTCATGGCAAAACAATTGCCTTTGAGTTCTAGCCCAATGTTTTTATCATGATCGATTGATAGACCGCTTCAGCTTTTTTAGCATAAAATCCTTAAGTACTGTTTCAGTTCACTATCGTCACAGTCCCCCATCAGATTGTCCTGAGTACGGCGACATTGCAGATCAAGTAAAGTACTTTTCAACTTTGTATTCTCCTTGGTATTAAGCTCTACTTTATTATATAAAAACGTTAAAGAACTTGAGGACTTTAAAAAATCAATTCATAATAAAGTGCTTGAGAAATTGTGCCATGCCCCTTTGTTGTGTTTTAATAGCAGCAGAAGTTGAAATGATGTTCCTTGACAATAAAAGCCATACTGCAGCCACCAGGCTGTTTCCTAACCAGTCTTGATATAAAGGTCTTTTGAAAAGTTGCCTGTGATGCACCATTCACAGCAAACTCTTCTCTCTTATGGTCCTGATAAGAGAACCAGAATAGTCCAAAATCAAATGCACACAGGTTTTAACCCGCTGTTTTTTTTTTTAAATCTGGAAATAACCGAAAAATATCCAGCAGCTACTAGATACATATGGAGGAGTACAGGTAAAAGCCATCCTTCAGTACTTGTTTCAGATAACTCCACCTCCCAGAGCTGCCAATCTCTTTACTATTAAAATGTGATACTACAATGTTCGGGGTTATAGTACATATAAACATTACAGAAATTTTAGCAATTGTATTTTCTAATTCATGTGTTGTATCTCAGAAAAGTGGGTTGGTCTGGTTTCAAATTTCATTTTGGCTGCACAATGTAATTAAAAATCTGGTTGAAGCTCAAGACAATTGAGAAAAGGCACAGGCCGCTCTTTAATATTGGTTGCGCACATTTCACCTGTTTTGAAGATAACTTAGCAGCAAGGGACATTTCTGCTCTCTTTGCTGTAGCAAATCCATTTTAACACTTATTGTTTTATGTGTATATATCCAGATCAGGCTCTGGGGGTTGACAGTTTCAGCCAGGCTTTGATTTACTTTTTTCTACACGCCTTTATGTATGAATCCAGTGCATCCCTTCATGAAGATGGGAGACGAGAAGGAGAGGTCTCTGTAAAGCATGTCAGAGGGTCCTACAGGGTCCCCATGCCCGTCTGGACCTGGGTCCAATACTCGGATCCCCAGACCGTTGGATTATATATAACCTGTTGGGACTGCAACCGAGAGAGGCAATGTTGGTGACGCTGGTACCCATGCTTGACAAGTCTCTGTACGTTAAGAGACCCATGAACACCTTCATGCTGTGGGATCAGGCTGCCAGGAGACAGCGAGCAGACCAGTACCCACATGCTTAGAGGAGTATGTTTTTGAGATTGTAAATAAAGTGGTAAAATTTCATTTTTTATATAAATTTGGCATGGATAAGGTTAAAACCTTCATCCCTGAAAAAAGACGTGCGGAATGTGGTCAGATTCAAATTGGATTTATTTTTTATTTATTTATTTATTTATTTATTTTAATTTAGTAGTCACCAATTCGTTTTTTTTAAGCTCAGCTCACCGCTACCACCCGTGCTGACTCGGGAGAGCGAAGACGAACACACTCTACGAAGCATGTGCCGTTAGCCCCCCTCTTTTTTACACACTGCAGACTCGCCATGCAGCCACCCAAGGCTAGAGCGTCAGAGGACAACGTAGCCCTGGGTAACTTACAGGCAAGCCCGCAGGCGCCCGGACAGACCACGGGGGTCGCTGGTGCGCAGTGAGCCAAGGACACCTTGGCCGATCTAACCCCCCCTCCCCCAGGGCGGTGCTAGGCCAATTGTGCGTTGCCCCCTAGGAGCTCCCATCCTCGATCGGCAAAGGAATAGCCTGGACTCGAACAAATTGGATAATTGATTTGATTCTGACCAGTGTTCATTAAAATTAATGCAACCTCTGTGATTTAGGTAATAGCTAAATGACATAGTACACAAAGAAATTACACACAAATAAGCATTAGACAGTCCCCCCTTGAAATACAATGTAAAAGGTTGTTATTATTATCAGTTATCAGTATTATCATATCCTCCTAATGGCACTAGTGTAGGTGCTAATGTCATATCTGTTTTATTCCACTTAAGGTTGCAATCTCATCCTTATATAGTGGATGGAAAGACAATTCTTTTAAAAAATAACAAAAAATTAATATAAATTTGGAATGTCCAATTATTTTCTCCCTGATTGTCTCATCAATTTAGAATGTCCAATTATGTTTCCTCACCGCAGCAATTCCCCACACAGCTCAGGAGAACTCAAGGTACAGTGGGCGTCCTCCGATCCTACAATTGAGCCAGCTTCCTCTTACGCCCAGGAACTCAAGAGCAGATGTCAGCGAGCTACCGGCCTCTGAAGGATAAAGGCCAGCCCTGCAGGTGTGCTTGAGTTCACCAGATGTCTGGCCAGCAGGGTCCACTGCAGTGCGATGAGGAGAAACAGTCCCTGCTGGTCTCCCTAACCTGCAGGAGCACCAGAGCTAATGCGACACACACCACGTGACCGTGTTTTTACCAGGTGAACCACTCAGGGACCACCTGGAAAGAGAATCTTAAAACAATTAAATGGGGATACGTTTGGTAAAAGTTGGGCAATGCAAGTCTGCACTTGAAATAAAAGCAAATACTGGTGGTACTGGGTAAATGTTCTGGCAGGGATTGAAAACTCCTATTTTAATGAGAGCACTTCCAATCTCTATTGCATATTTGTGTCATTAATGTTATAGAAGTACAAAATAAATACCAGAAATACAAACTCAACAAACATGCTAATGTTTCAAGAGCACCTAAACCTGCCTGTGATTGATTTTTAGCAAGCATTTGAAAGAACAACTTAGCACAGGTCTGAGATATCACAGTTCTCTTAACTAATGTATGTTTCAGCACAGAGAATCCGCTATGAATGAATGACAATGAATGAATGAATGAATGAATGATGATTGCAATTGCAGATGATTTATGAACTGTGAAGGGTGCTCAGGACCCGATGACTGTGGTGTCCACTCAGGGCCCGAGTGAAAGATAAATTTGACTGGAGGCCTCGTCCGTGGGTGCCCGACGGCTACCTGTGCGAGGCCGGCTAGAAATACATGAACAGTTACATGCATCCCAGTGCCGCAGATAGGAAGTGGCTGTGGCTGTGGCTGTGGCTGTGGCTGTGGCCACCCCCAAAAAAGACGAGGCCGCCAAACCATTATTATTATTATTATTATTATTATTATTATTATTATTATTATTATTTATTTCTTAGCAGACGCCCTTATCCAGGGCGACTTACAATCGTAAGCAAATACATTTCAAGTGTTACAGTACAGGTGATAATACAATAAGAGCAAGATAAATACAATGACTAGTTCAAGCATTCAAACCATGAATGAATAATAATAAATAATTAACACGCTCCACAGTGGCGCCCTGGCACCTATCCCCCAAATATTTAAATGAATGAAAATCAGCAGTTGAGACACGGGCTGTCCCTCAGAGCATGACTGCGCTGGGGGAGAGAGCCCAGCCTGTCCAACCCGAACACTCACCCCGCAGAACTAAATACGAACCGCTCAGCACTCACGTAAGGAAAAATCCCCTACTCACATATTTTTAATTTTTTAGGGGGAAACCTCAGGGAATCCCGTTTTGGCCTCCCAGCGCTTGACTGAGCAGCCGAAACAAAAAGAAGCGACATGAAAGAATAACTCAGAGCTTTTATGCGCTTGCTGATGACGTATTGGTTAGGGGCAGATACTCCTTTGCAGAAAAGCAACAAAGTTTACAATTCTTCTTGTTTAATTTCACGTTGTGTATCATTTACTGGTTCAGTCGTCACATCGTGGTGGATTTTTTAAATTTCAACAGTGGCCTCACCGGAGTTGTGAAACATGCTATGGGTTACAGGACGCATGCAAGGGCTCTTATAACTTATAGATGCCAGGAGTTAATTTGTGCTGGATCGTGCTGGATCCCAGATCCGGTTTCTTTGAGTCCTTCAGGCGAGCATTATACACAGCTGTCAGTGAACCGTATAAAAAAATAACTCAATATACGTAACGTGCAATAAAAGAAATGCTTTCCTGGTCCATGAATTGAATGACAAAAGTGTACTGTAAAGATATTTTTTTAGGATGAACGTTTATGAGGAAGAAAATTACTAGTTTCTATGTATTCTCTCAAAGTGCAACTTGTGCACCAATCTGTAACAATTAACCTGCCCCTGTGTCCCACACAGCTCCCAGGAAAGATAGCAAATAAGAGCCTAAAATAAATATAATATTTCTCATAGGGGACAAAGTGCTGGGGGACAGGTAATTGCTACACTAACTATACTAAAACAGAAAGTGTGCTTGAGAGCTCTACAGCAAAAGCAAGCCTTCAATGTCCTGTAACACCCTTCATCAGAGTGCAAGTAGAGTGCAAATTTGACTATACCCACTGCTTATATTTTTTAATTATTGTATGTGGCTATAACATGCAATATGGAAATTGATCTGTATTACTTACCATTGCATCACCAGATTTAAACAAGGGTGTTTCTCTTCTTGTCTCTTGCACTTTTCCAATTAGTGCATGTATAAACATGAAAAGCACATTTAATTGGTGTAGTTACCAACACCTTGTCCCCAATCAGTTTGGACAATTGATTATTTTTCCCAGCTTGAGCCAATATTGGTACATCGTTCGGGGAGGGGGTCCAGATAATTGTTCCTTGTAGCTGCATTAAATTAGAAAAGGAACTCATTAAAAACTTTAGCAGTTCACAGTGGAATTGGCAGCATTAATCCTACCTCAGCACTGGTTTTAACACTTTTAACGCTGCAGAATCGTTATCAAACGTCCAGTTTCATGGAAGAAACAGCAAGCCAAGCTCGACAAATAGGAACCACAGTGTAACCTCCAGGTAATGATCTCTGCAAGGTCCCCTGATCATTGAATCCCTTCATTGCAGAGATTTTAGCAATAGGTTTCCTTTGAATAGCATTCAAAGCACAGACTCTGAGAGGGAGATGATGGAAGAGGTTGAAGACTAATCTTGCTCTATTAAAAATGAGGCTGGCCAGCTGGTTTAGAATCATGTTTTAAGCACGGAAATTCACTTGCATGTTACTGTCAAGAGAGATGTTGTTACTATTGTATCACCGGATAGAGAGTCTATATAGCACATTTAGAAGAATTGCACTTGTAGTTTAGTTTTCAAAGATTGCTTTTTTGCTTTAGAATTCTGAAGATTGCTTTAGAATTGTTCAACTCTCTACAACAATACAAAGTCCCCCAGAAGCATTGTAAACTTTTATGAAATAAATCTACTAACCCAGCCAAAATGGTTATTATTCAGTACATGGTTATTGAAGAATATATACTGTATGTGTTGTTGTCTTACTAATTATCAATAGAAATGACCCATTCAGCCGTTACTCCATTCAAGTGCAAACAACCACTAACCAGACTCTTTTACAAGGTTATATTTTCCTTTCATATTTACATATTTCCTTCCCCATACATTTCTGCACATGCTTCATCTCTCCAATCATTTTAAACCCACGCTACCTTAGCAACTCTACTTATGCCAAAGTCACCTGGGGCAAACTGGTTTAACATTCTCAATACATTGCACTCTTATGTGATTCTCAATACATTGCACTCGTATGTGGTTCTCAATACATTGCACTCGTATGTGATTTCCAATACATTGCACTCGTATGTGATTCTTAATACATTGCACTCGTATGTGATTCTCAATACATTGCACTCGTATGTGATTCTCAATACTTTGCACTTGTATGTGATTCTCAATACATTGCACTCGTATGTGATTCTCAATACATTGCACTTGTATGTGATTCTCAATACATTGCACTCCACTCGTATGTGATTCTCAATACATTGCACTCGTATGTGATTCTCAATACATTGCACTCGTATGTGATTCTCAATACATTGCACTCGTATATGATTCTCAATACATTGCACTCGTATGTGATTCTCAATACATTGCACTCGTATGTGATTCTCAATACATTGCTCTCGTATGTGATTCTCAATACATTGCACTCGTATGTGATTCTCAATACATTGCACTCGTATGTGATTCTCAATACATTGCACTCGTATGTGATTCTCAATACATTGCACTCGTATATGATTCTCAATACATTTTCACTCTGCATACCTGCCCTTATCAAATTCTATTGCATTTTGGTTGCAGAATACAGTAGTGCATGTTTTCCGGGGGAGGACAGCACACTTGGGTACTGTTTTTAAATATTGACAATTGAAATATATGCTGTTTGCAGGGACCTAACCCAAGACAAGGACTCTGTTTTAGGTAAACCCCCAAGCTTTGCTGATACTCCCATTGCCAGATGTAGTCTTGAATGTGATATAATGTAAAAGGAGTTTGATCTGATTGACATCTGGTGGAGCTTTATTTCTGCTCCACACTACTCTTGCTCAATTATATATTATTCTCTGTTCTCTGAGGGAATAATATGTATGTTGGACAGGTCTGATAGACTGTACCCCTAGAGAAGACAAAAAACAATTCATGCTTTTGGGGATTTGTAGAATGGAAAACAACAGAAAAACGCCTGGCTCCATAAACCAAGCTTGCACCATGTTCCTTCTGGTATTAAGTCACATGACTTGTTTAACACCAGATGGCAAAATTACCTTACATTGTGTTTACAAATGATCTCACCCAGCATATACAAAGAAAATAATATGGGACCAGCTTCATTTTCCAGACTGCTGTTTTTTTTTTTTTTGCCAAGTCACAAATGAACACTGAAAAAGTCAGCTGAAATTATATTATCAAAACACCCTTGGTAGTAGGTCAAGGTATCTGGTTAATTTTCCATTTTCACTGAAGCTCTTCATCTTGAGAGTGAACATTCATAAACTAGACTGCGAGCTTTCAAATGATGTATAACACGTCAGTAAAATCTAGGTTTTTAGTTTTGACTACAGGACAACTTTTCATAGTTTTACCCTTTTCAAATTTACAGTAAAATATATGATAGCTGCAAATTAAAAATAAAATAATAATAAAATGTAGAATAAGTTTCCAAATCAGCACACTAAATAATCACCACAGACATAAAACCATGGAGAGTATTTCCGAGTTGAGCCTGTCTTCCATCAATCTCTGGCATGTGTTTACAGGGTTCGGATTTTAAAATAACAGCTGGCCGTTCATTTTATTATATGTTAATTTAGAAAAAAAATACACTTTAGTTTAGTTTAGGAATAAGTCCCAGACATCTCCTGAGAGAAATACAGTATGGGCATTTGTTAAACAATTCCCTAAAGTACTGCACAGTGTTCACTGAACCATGCTGGTGAAGGCACTCAGACTGCAAATGCAAATGCCTTCAGCACATTGTCTTGGCTCATTTCGATGACATTCTGAAACGGCTGCAAGAGTAAAGTATCCTAGTCTTACCAGTTTATTTGTTCAAGCTGCACATTGCACTCAAAGTGACCTTGTTACATTAGACCTCTTTATAGGTTTTGAAAACATTGTAATAAAGAAATAGAAGTAGACTGTTTTCACTGTAGCTAACATTGCAACAATGTCATGAGAAGCAATATAACCTGGTACACTAATTTATGTTTAAAATAGTAATAAACACCTAACCTATGACATTAATGTTCACGGGATGTCTGTGCCAAATTTGTATCTAAAATTATCTAAGGTGGAATGAGAATACGGCACTGTTGCAGGGCTGAGGCCTGCCCCTGTAAATTCATGTTGATGTGGTGGGGGTTTATATGGTTTAAAAATAAAAATAAATCATTTTGTAGTTACAAAGTGTATGCTGAATATGGCAGGGCTGGGAGGTTAGGTTTTCCTCCCTGCCCAATTAGCCCTGGTAACCTGCCTTCAAAGGGTCTGGAAAGCCAGGCCTTTGTTCTGTGCTATTCCATGCTTTGTTTACAAACCGAAAGACCGTGTGTGCATCCAGCACGGGTGAACCAAGACCGTAGGAACATGTTTAAGTACATTTTTAAGTGGGGATTCATTTAGGAGATTTGAATCCATCCTCAGTTTATTTAGTTTATGCAGGTAGAAGGTTCCTGAAGCGGCACCTTCCTTTTAGTGGCCTCCTTTTTTGTTTTGTTATCTGTTTTCTCACTGTGTTTTGTTTTTGCCTTTTTGTATTTCGCTATTATGTATACACTTGTGTATGTTCTTCCGCACTAGGGCTACCATTGTTGGTACCCTAGTGGTGGCCACATACTGCTGCACCTGACTGCTTATGAAACTCAATAAAACCTGGGCACCTGAGTGGTGTTTCAATCACAAAACCTCTGTGTCTCTCGTTCTCTCAGCGAAAACCCACACTGTAACAGAACACCCTTATTACAGGTAACAGAACACCCTTATTACAGGTACACACTGGAGTTTTTTAGTCAGTGTTTATTTTTGAGCTGAATATAGTAATGACTAAAAACAGGAACTAAAAATAGTTCCTTGGTTCGATTCGAAATGTGAAAATTAACAGCATCTCTCTGATTACGTGTACAGTAGAGCGATTGAATGATTAACAAGTAATCAAGCTCAGGCACAGCTGTATAAAAGACAGGATCAGCCTCTCATCAGGGTCGGGTGTTCAGAGGTGGAACGAGAGAACGAGACAGTAAAAATATAAACAATTGCTACCCGTGCTGGTTTTACACTGGCACGATACTTGTTTGTTTTGTGTTCCATGTTTTGTGTAACTTCTTATTTTGTCCACCATGTCTTTTGTTTTGTTTCAGTGTTTTTGTTTGTTATTTCGTTTATTAAATACGCGCACCAGCGCTTCACTCGCAGTGCTGTGTCTGTCTGTTTCCTGGTCTGACATCACCACCAAGCCTATCCATGACACCTCCAGCAAGAACTTTCTATGAAGGAGAGTATACAGAACATAATATCATTCTGTTCAGGTTAAAACACAAAATGTAATTTAATTTCAAGAGACAAGTAGAGAACCCACCGGCTAATTGGGCACAATGAATACTGTGCTGGGAATTCCTCTTTTTTTTATAAACTCTTTCCATGAAACCTTCCCTGGAGATAAACACATTGTTTGGACAGCTGGAGACATATGCCAGGCACATGGGTGAAGGTTGCCCACTGTTTAGCAATTACAGAAGCAAAACAAAAAGATGTGTCAGACGGGACATTACCACTCAATAGCTGTGCAAACCTCCTGTCATCGGAGGTTCTGATATGCTTCAAGTTGGGTTACCTGCTGGGAATGACAGGAAAACACATCACTGTTGTATCAAGCAGCCTTCAGTCAGCTGATAAATAGAGATTCAAGTCTGGAGTTAAGGAGATACAGAAGCAACTGTACAGTAATAATAACATAATACTGTTACTATATTTATTGCTGCAACACCACTTCCTGCTGCAATAAGAAAAACATTGTAAATCAATTCTTCATTTTTATGTAGTCATTCAAATGCGTGTCTTTCTCATAAACACCCTACTGTTTACAAAGCAAGTTAATATCTTCACTTTAAGTGTCTCTAATTACTGTGTATTTACACAGGAGTTACTTAGTAAATCCATGTGTACTTATACATAATTACAATATTATTATGCATGTTTACAATGTACTTAACATGTAAATCTTTTGCATGATATTACCCTAACTCTCTTCTGATACAACTGTGTACTTACATATATCGTGCAAAAAGATTTATATGTTAAGCATACTGTAGCTAAGCATAAAAACATTGTAATTATGTGTGTATTTACTATGCATCCACAATGTAAATCCACAGTAATTAGAGAGACAATGTAGCTTTTATTAAGTAGCTTTTTAAACAGCAGGGTGCACCGCACCTTAAAAGTGGTTGCAGTATCCAATGTATGAGAAAAAAACAACACTGTATATGAGCTCTCTTATTGTAAAATCAGATTTTGATCAGCTAGGAGATGACAATAAGAGACCCTAGACACAACGTATTTAATTGTTTTAGTGCTCAAAGCAGTCAAGGCTAAGAAAGAATATCTCTTAGTGATATAATTGTCACAAAAAAAGCCATTTATTTTCTAGTTAAATAGTCCGATAGTTAATGTAGTCATGCCCGCTAGGCTCAAACCCTATCTGACACAAATTGCTAGGTAACAAGGCTGTTCTCTGTTCCTGATTAAAGTTTGCATGTTTAGCAAGGATGAAGATGAAATTCACTGAGGATAACAGCCATTTCAATGGGTTAGGTTTCAAAGACATTCCTTGTTTAAACATTGTTGTTTTTTTCCCCGTAATTGTCAAGTAAGTCTGTCATTAATCATAATATAATTTACCAAAATCAATTGATTTAACTGAAGAAATGATGTAGCGCATTACCTAAAATGAGTCATTGCTGGCCAATAAGACAATCGGAGGTAACCTACAAAAGCTTCCCATTGAAAAAAACAATTTCCATATTATTATCTTGTCTATGTGTCTTTCATATACCTATTGTGCCATGAAGAAAAATAAACAGGTCATGTTTTTACGAGTTTCAGTTTGAAATATTTGGTATGTATATAGATATGCTGTCTAAAATTCTGTATGTAATCCATTGTGCTAAATAGCATGTCAAAATAGATCAGGGAATTCTTTAGAAAAACTAAATGAGTGTTTATAATCTGTGGGTATGTGGAGGCTGTCCGTCTGTCTGTCTATAGAACAGACCCACTTTTCATTGAAAATGTAACAAGTGCCCTTGGGAAGCCATTGTGTAAAATCTGGAACAGAGCGATAATACTGAATGTTTACTGTATCCTCACTGCCTTGCAGAGCCCATGCTAGGTATTTAAACTGCTGACTTTGTCACTCAGATTAACAGTGTTGAGGGTGGATTACCGATCCCATTCGGCATGCAGCTGAACATATTTCAAATAAGGTTAAACTACTGCCTGCTTCTAAGCAAAGGAACAGAGGTTCAACTAAATCGAACTCCTGTTGTTAATAAACTGTGCTTGTATTTTAATTTCTGAAGCCAGACTGAAATGAATTTAGATCAATTAGAAGTATTACTGCAAGATAGGCAGTTCGTTGCTCAGAAGCAAAGCAAGGCCGGGCCTGGTCACTACTTGAATGCCTGGCATCCATGAAGGGAAACAGGGCTGTACTATGTAGTGGGTGACCCAGTATTCCTTCAGGGCGTTAGTTTATTCCCTGCAGCTCAGACATTTGGTTCTAAGTTTTATTCACAAACTGCAATGCATTTCTAGCTGTGCCAGATCAATGTGGTGGTTGCTGTTGTGCTGTAAGATATTGTGTAAAATAGACCACAGGCGCTTATGTTCAAGACTCTAAAGAAAGGCATTGTCATCGTCACGGTTTGTGGAAATTGGTCCATAAGCTTTGAAAATGAAATGCATCTCTGTGACTATATCCTCTATACATAAAATTAATAATTCTAATTTTAAAAAGTATATTTTGTTATGCCAAAGTAAGAGAAATTGTGACTAAAGTCTGAAAACGACTATCTTTAATAATTCAATTTTGCCAAATGGCATGCAAGTAAGACTTTGAAATAAGGATGCCGATCCTTTTTTCCCTGTGCACACTGTTTTATTTTAACAACCGAGCTTTAGCTCAGCACTCAGCATGATATGTGAATGTGTTATGCTTCAGTAAAAAAATATTGAATTAGCATAAAACCTTACTGTCTTCCATCTCTTTGTTCCTAATTCACTGCATTGAGGGGAAATTTCAGCATGTACTATAAATATATCCCGGAGACAAATAAAGCATTAATATACAAATGGTATTTCTACTGTCAGAGCCAGGAAGGAGAAACCTCAAATGCTATTCATTTTTACTTTAGCAACAGCCTAGGTAATTTGAACACTTGTGAAAACTAGTTGAGCAGACAAAGGTTTGTGATGGTAGTGCGTTGCAACATATACATTCATTATGACCAGATTTGAGGGGTTAAAAAATCTATGACTGTACCCATATAGACAAAATATAGGTGAATGATTAATAGGCTAAATCATCACTTTATTATATGGTAACCTTTACAATATAATGCACAGCCTGTCTATAACACACATCCTATATATACATTACGGTAAAAGTCCGAATCTGGTCAGTCTTAAGATTTACTGGTAAATGTCAACATTTATCAAATAAGGTGGTAAATGTCGGAAATTATGAAGAAATAAATTGCTTTTAGGACATTTACCGGTTAATCTTATGATTTACCAAAGTGTATCGGTAAATGCAGGTATGTCATCGAATAATTTATTTATTCCTGCATAAAAATTGTCAATTAACAAAATAATCATTAATGTCGAACAATATATTTATTTCTGCATTTCCATTAAGAAAATAATCATGAATGAGCTTACAGTAATGCACAATTGAGCAATTTAAACTAGTACTGAATAATATAGTGATCCACTTATGTAGAACAACCAACATTCTGGTAAATTTGCATATAAAACAATTCACAATGGTGTTGAAGGACATTGTGCTCAAAATATGTAGCAGTTTGATGAAAAATAACATTCTGTTTTAAACGCAAATTAAATCATTTAGGATCTTTGTTTTTTCAACAGAAAATCACACTTTGGGTATGACACAAAACACCACAAATACAGGCAGTAAATAGATATATTATTATTTATTTGTTCCATAGTAAATACACTGTGGTATTTCCATTACATGTGAAACACCTTCCATAGTAAATACACTGTGGTATTTCCATTACATGTGAAACACCTTCCATAGTAAATACACTGCGGCATTTCCATTACATGTGAAACACCTTCCATAGTAAATACACTGTGGCTTTTCCATTACACGTGAAACACCTTCCATAGTAAATACACTGCGGCATTTCCATTACACGTGAAACACCTTCCATAGTAAATACACTGTGGCATTTCCATTACATGTGAAACACCTTCCATAGTAAATACACTGTGGTATTTCCATTACATGTGAAACACCTTCCATAGTAAATACACTGTGGCATTTCCATTACATGTGAAACACCTTCCATAGTAAATACACTGTGGCATTTCCATTACACGTGAAACACCTTCCATAGTAAATACACTGTGGCATTTCCATTACATGTGAAACACCTTCCATAGTAAATACACTGTGGCATTTCCATTACATGTGAAACACCTTCCATAGTAAATACACTGTGGTATTTCCATTACATGTGAAACACCTTCCATAGTAAATACACTGTGGTATTTCCATTTCATGTGAAACACCTTCCATAGTAAATACACTGTGGTATTTCCATTTCATGTGAAACACCTTCCATAGTAAATACACTGTGATATTTCCATTTCATGTGAAACACCTTCCATAGTAAATACACTGTGGCATTTCCATTACATGTGAAACACCTTCCATAGTAAATGGTCATAAACCCCCATCTTACAGACCCTTTTCTTTTGTAAAAGGTTGCACGCTATAGTCTGAAGATGATGGTAAATGACATTAGACCCAGGAAACATGAAAAGAGTTCCTTCATTGGGCAAGAAAAGAAATATAGTGAAGGACACAAAAGGTTTTTTTTCTATTTCAATAAAACAGACATGGACTGGATTTACAGTGACCAAGTGAAATAACCCCAAACTACATCCCACAATTAAATAATATACTATATTACCCATTATACGTCTATTTATCTTTTAAAGAATGGAAGTGTCTGGAATTCAATTTGTGTCACTGACAGACAATGCAAAGCCTATAACTAAGGCCTTATCAGCATCTGAAAAGGGGTCCCTATTCATTTCAGATTTAAACCCATTATTAAACTGCAGTGGAGTTTTGGACTGAATGGTTAAAATTGCTGTAAATTGAGCAGCTGCCCATGTTCACTCTATCCTATCCTATATAGCATTACCTGAACAAAGGGTTTGTATACCTGCTGCATTTTCTGTAAATGGTTTTACAACAGTTTCTCAAACCCACTGTAGAATGTCACACTGGACGGTATACCAGTGTATTACCAATTACAATAAAACAAGCCCACATTTTTTGTAACATTTACTTTTTTTTTTTTTTTTAGTTCGCCAGGCTTCCAAAGATTTGTACAATATTTTAATGGTGCACATAATATTGTATTAATCTTTTCATTGGTTAACAGATTAATTGATTACTAATCAGTTAATTACATACCTTATATACCCAATATGATATGGAATTGTATAATTAGTAAACCTCCAAAACATTTACTAAATTAAAAACATTGACATTACAATTAAGGAATTAAGCAAATAAAACCTCTATTGTAGATATGGTAACACTTGACATATAAGTATCCCTAATGCATAATAACTATGTAATAATATGTCAGTACACATGGATTTACTAAGTAACTACTATCTAAATACACAGTAATTAGAGACACATAATATAGTGTTACCCATGATACATGTGGATTTTATTACACACATTCTCTTGTGACATGTTAATAACAGCTAATACGTTAAAAGCAGCTGTGGACGATTTTATCAGCATTTTATAGCTCTGACAGTGAGATGTTTGAGTAACAAAGCATAACCCTTTTAAGAGGATTTATCTGGTACTTCTCATGCATAACAAAGATTATATCAACAAGTGAACGCTATGTGCCTGTACATTTAACAATAAGCTCAATAGAACAAAATTTAGCCATTTTTACTGTGGCACAGCACATGGCATTTATTTAATTTAATTTAGAAAGTGAACTGGGAGTATTTACTCATTCCCAGGAATTATTATTATTATTTAAGTACCTGTATGATAGATTCTGTGACCTGCTTATCCAGTTTGGTAGTGTGTAGGTTATATGTAAATGTACATTTCCTCTCATACTGTTGGTAAATATGAAGATGCTCTAATAAATACAGCCACTCACATTGTAGGTTTGTTGCCAGGCTTCTTAGGTTCGATGTTACAGGTAAATATACCTAAGTACAGTTTACAATCTAGTCTTGCACTTACTTATCAAGTGCCTTGGAGAAGATCAGCATTTAGCTACAGCACCCCTATGGCTTGGAATAGTCTGGACCAGAGAATCCAGGATATGATAGTGTATCATCTATAGGTAGAACAATGCTTGTTTGCTCTCAATGGCTCTGTGTGGGGCTGGTTCTGAATCCTGTGGGTTGGATGACTGGCCAGTCAGTATCCGATCTTTCTGCTGTGGAGAGGATGAGACATGGGGGGCAAGTCAATCAAAAACATCCCTGCAGGGAAGTACGTGTTTAGGGCGAAGTCTGCAAAGTCGATCCACTCAACTTCTCACAACTTCCCAGTATTGACAGAGAAGGCGCGTGTCGTATTTCAGTTAGGAATGGTGCCTGCTCCCCGGTAAGTCTATAGTCTAAGAAAAAATCTGAATGTACTGCAGAAATAAATGGTACTAACGACGTTTACAAATGATTTATAAATATTAAGAAATTATATCATTAAACTGCAATACATGTAAATATAAAACCTCTATATACACAGCTACATAATGAATGGATGTCAGTCTTTTAGAAATCACATTTTAATATATCATTTCATTTAAATGTGGAGGTTTTACTACTTTTTAGAAGTGTATGTGACAATGTATGCTAGACAAAAGTTAATAGAAATGTCATATACGAGCAGATGATTGGATTATACTGCAATGCTGTTGATTCAAGTCCTGGAGTTTGTGCAAATGTATTTATCATGTAGAGTGTCCTTTAAATAAAATGCCTACCCATATGAGCACATATTTAAAAATGGTAAAACAGCTGCCTCTTTTCCCAAGGCACTGCCAGTCAGCTTCAGGTTAGTATTAGAGATGTTAGATTGCAGACGGTCTTGCTTCTAAAACACAGCAGTCTGCTTTATTGATTGAACAGTTTTTAGAAAAATGCAAGCAGTCAGATTACTCCATTAAAACCTTGACTTTGGTACAGCAGGATTTCAAGCACTGCTGTACTAGATACAAAGTATTCTACTCGCAGTTATAGATTCCAGGTAATCACGACACCTCAGTGGTGGGCTACTGGTTGTCTACAGAGGTGTTAAATGAAAGTTTGCAAAAATAAAATTTATTATAATTGAATGTATATTTTCATAACCTCCTTCATCCACAATCAACTGAGGAAGCACTACAATGAGATACAAGCCACAGAGCGGCTCCTAAGAACAGGCCATACTGTCCATAAAGTACGGTCACCCAGCCTTTTCCTTACACAGTCTAGATTGAAACATTGACAATAAAACTTAAATAGTCCAGTAAATAGTGGTGGATACTTTCCAGCATCAATACTGTAAATAATAATCGGTGGCAAGAGGTCTTGATTTGAACTAATGTAAACAAAACATAAATGCTATATGCACTACAGTATTATTTATGCATATATTGATAGACAACGATTTTTCACCATATATGACTTGCTACAGAAAAGGTCATCTGGTTTCCTTGAGCATTTTTAATCCCTAAATATGTGCTTGATAAGATAAAGAGGCCAATGCACATTTCATCTGATAAACAGAAATCTCAAGAATCTTTGCTGGTATTTAAAAAAAGACTCATTCCTGGAATTAGGCTGCTTTGTGAGAAAGCATCTCAGATTC
Organism: Acipenser oxyrinchus oxyrinchus; assembly: GCA_030684275.1. NCBI lineage: Eukaryota > Metazoa > Chordata > Actinopteri > Acipenseriformes > Acipenseridae > Acipenser > Acipenser oxyrinchus. Next base: position 93,049,974 of record CM060249.1, read on the forward strand.
TTCCCAGCATACCCTATTCTGCCAGTTTCTCCTTCTCGTATCACACAAGATTTCGGGATAGGTGAAACCTTGCCCACGACATTTAGCACGCACATATGAAGTTACATACGATTAGAATAAGTTTTATTGACATGATGTTTAAAACAGATTGAGGTGGAGATAAAGATTATCCTTTGCGAATGATATGTAAATATTAATACACAACCTGTCCAGTTACATTACATTTAGTTATAGATATTGAATTACAGGCTACACCTGGACAGTAAAACACAAGCAACAAAACAAAAGCTGGCCAGAACAATGGCTGAGCTCCTAAAAGAAGGGTCCCGTTCCAGGAACCTTCTGCTTTTCTAACTCAAATAAACTTTGAATAGGATTAGAATCCCTTAAACTAATCTGTGTTTTACACTTGTGGTTATCCCGGTGTACACACAGTGAGAAGAGCTTGCTCCCCCTGGTACACACATAGCCGTGAGCTTCTCCACACAATTCTCTCCAGGCTTGTTGAGACAAAGAAAAACCAATGGACTGGCTTTCCAGCTCCTTTTAAAAGGCATGTAGCCAGGGGTAACCGATAATCAATTATTCAATCTACCCCTGACCACATTCCGCACGTGGATTTGGTAGGGATGAGATTTTTACCCCATCACTACCGAACTTAAATTCAAAATATCTAAACTTTATTTACAAAACCAACACCATTTACACATGCAGGGATTCTGCCATGTAACATATGCATAATTCATATTTTTTCAATGCGTAAAACACCCAGCACACAGCTTTTATATATATATATATATATATATATATATATATATATATATATATATATATATATATATATATATAATTCATTTAAATTACATACAGGAAAAGACAAAGAAAACAACAACATTGGTTAATTTAAAATTATGTAATTTACAACTTGAATTGAGAACCCATCAATGATAATGACAAACTTCAGTTTTTCACATCACCCAAACAGTTTAATGCACTTTCTACATTCATAATTGTATGAAAAATAGAGCAACACAGAACATAAAAGTGACATTGAAGTCATGTCATAACATTGTTAACATACGCTCAACTCTACAAACAAGACTGTCTTATTGTAAATCAAATCTTACGTATACCTTTTATTTTGCGGGTTGTACAATGACAGTCGCAGGTCTGCAGGTTCTAATGTCAATTTGCAAGTCTGCACTGATGCTAAACTGTTGTTTTAACCCAGGCATCAATGCAGGTGCTTCAGTTGAATCAATGAATTTAACACACCCAGTACTGCCCTGCAAACCCCTGCTTTGATTTTCTGTCTCTTTGATGTTATGATCTGCCTGTCTGTGTGTAAGGACATGCAGTTGATGTGTTTTTCTTGGTAGGACTATGGTCATATTATAACATGTAGTTTGGCGTATTATTCTTTAATAAATATGTTATTATTATTCCAAAATAATCTATACTGTTTACAGCAGCTTCAATATTTGTATTCACCAACTTCAACAAAGATATCTGCCTGATACGTAGGAGAGGCGCTATGGGTGATGTCAAACCAAAAAAAGAAAACAGGAAAAATTGCCTTTCATTTTATATTTACCATACGTCTACCATACTTATCTTTGGACTGCCTTCCCCAGCTTTCCCACTGTGCACATGCCAATAATAGGGAATATATTTTCTTTATTTTTCCTTGCCTTTCAGTGCATTCTCTCATAACAGCAAAGAATGTTTCACAAAACCTTTTCTTTCCAAAAGCAACCCAGGACAAGACAAGACATTCCGGGCTTTCCTCTCAGATTTCAGGACGATCTCATCACCAGTGCCTGGAGAAATTCATCAGGGATTTCCAGAAGAACTGTTCACCTGTAATTTAGTCCAACAACCACAACATGTCAGTTTTGTAATTAGCAATGATTAATCAATCAACCCAGATTATTAGCAAACATCGAATTGATTCACACACAGACATCCGCGTAGAAATGGTATAGATTACATTTATGAAGGTTTTAAAAATATATATTTTTAGAGAACACAAAAAAATGAAAACAAGTGCCTGAAAAGTAAAATACAATTTGCCAAAAGACAGCAATAACAAGAAACCTTTTTTTTTTTTTAGTTTTTCTGAGCATTTAAGCATTGTTTGTTGGCTAATATGGTCTTTAGTTGTTGCATTCCTCAAAAATGGTATTTGGTATTTCAGTGTTTTTTCCTTGGTATATGAGACTAAACGTGGTATTTGGTATTTCATTTTATTTTTCTTGGTATATGAGACTGAATGTAGTACCCTGGAATACTGTGTAATCTCTGATCACCTCTGGGGTTTCAAAGATCCAGACTGCCTATTTTCTATTGTTTTCTAATTTGTGAATCGCCTTCACAGTGTAGCGTCTTCACTCTGGCGCTGGATTCTGGTGCTGACTGTTTATAAGTGAAACAGACCATCACAAAATCACACACTAAACAATGATTAGCAGTAATCATGTCTACAGCAAAGCTGCCAATTTGATGTGTTCCTTAGTAAATGAAAACAAGGAAATACATATCTGGAAAGAATCAGAAACTGTGGTAGCCAATTTAACCATTATCACTAATTTATGTTTGGAATAAAAATAACCCTTAGGTAAAAAGCTGAAGGTATTTGCTAGGGCTGTGAGCTTGGCTAGGCTGTTCAGAGCGAGCAAAAGGTAAAATTGACCATGTGTTTTATAAGTAGGGCATATACAGTGGCTCTCAAAAGTATTCAACCCCCTTAGACTTTTCCACATTTTATTGTGTTACAATATGGAATCAAAATGGATTTAATTAGGAGTTTTTGCCACTGATCAACACAAAAAATAATTTATTGCATAAGTATTCACCCCCTTGAGTCAATATTTGGTAGAGGCACTTTGTCATTGTCCCGCTGGAAGATGAATCTTCTCCCAAGTCCCAGGTCTCTTGCAGACTTCAGCAGGTTTTCCTCCAGGATTTCTCTGTACTTTGCTGCATCCATTTTGCCCTCTATCTTCACAAGCTTTCCAGGCCCTGACACAGAGAAGCATCCCCATAGCATGAAGCTGCCACCACCATGCTTCACGGTAGGGATGGTGTTCTCAGGATGATGTGCAGTATTAGGCTTGCGCCAAACATAGCACTTAGCGTTGAGGCCAAAAAGCTCTATTTTGGTCGGCCTGTTCTAAACAGATTCACAGTTGTGCCATATTCTCTCCATTTCTTAATAATGGACTTTACTGTGCTCCGGGGGATATTCAATGCCTTGGAAATGTTCTTATATCCTACCCCTGATTGTTGCTTTTGAAGAACCTTATTCCGGATTTGCTTTGAATGTTCCTTCGTCTTCATGATGTAGTTTTTGTTGGGAAATGTACTAACCAACTGTGGGACCTCCCAGAGACAGGTGTATTTAACCTGAAATCATGTGAAACACCTTAATTGCACACAGGTGGACTCCATTCAACTAATTATGTGACTTCTAAAGACAATTTGTTTCACCAGAGCTTAATTAGGTGTGTCATAGCAAAGGTAGTGAATACTTATGCAATCAATTATTTTCTGTTTTATATTTGTAATTAATCTAGAACAATTTGTAGATTTTATTTTTCACTTTGACATTATGGACTTTTTTGTGTTGATCAGTGGCAAAAACTCCTAATTAAATCCATTTTGATTCCATGTTGTAACACAATAAAATGTGGAAAAGTCCAAGGTGGGGGAATACTTTTGAGCGCCACAGTAATGGCAGGATGTATTTCCATCTAGTTCTGGTCTATTTAGTTTGTTTATACTGCAGTGTGTTTACAAATTCCCCAGTCAATTTTATATTTAAGATGAGCTTGTCTACCCCCTCTTGCGGGCCTGCTGTGTGCCCCTGTGAACACGTTCTAAATGTTGGCAAGTTTGCACAAAATAAGCATGTTTCAGGTGCCTGCACGCTGTGTCATTACATAACATGCCTACTAAGTGCCAGTGTGTTAAGATATTCGATGGTTACAAACACAAAACGCATTCTTTAGAGAAAAAAGAATGCGTGTTTTCTACGGGTAGTTTAAGTAGCAGATGTTCAATTAAGATGCTTCTGTTGTTAATTTCAGAATGTTCTAAACTTTTAAATCAGCAGTACACCACTTTAATCATTCCTGTAGACACTACTGTATTACTGTATGGGAGCAAGGCCTCAGACTGAACCAGGAACCATGACATAAGAACATAAGAAAGTTTACAAATGAGAGGCGGCCATTCGGCCCATCTTGCTCGTTTGGTTGTTAGTAGCTTATTGATCCCAGAATCTCATCAAGGAGCTTCTTGAAGGATCCCAGGGTGTCAGCTTCAACAACATTACTGGGGAGTTGGTTCCAGATTCTCACAATTCTCTGTGTAAGAAAGTGCTTCCTATTTTCTGTTCTGAATGCCCCTTTATCTAATCTCCACTTATGACCCCTGGTCCTTGTTTCTTTTTTCAGGTCGAAAAAGTCCCTTGGGTCGACATTGTCAATACCTTTTAGAATTTTGAATGCTTGAATCAGATCGCCGCGTAGTCTTCTTTGTTCAAGACTAAATAGATTAAATTCTTTAAGCCTGTCTGCATATGACATGCCTTTTAAACCTGGAATAATTCTCTCTTCTTTGCACTCTTTTTAGAGCAGCAATATCCTTTTTGTAGCGAGGTGACTAGAACTGAACACAGTATTCTAGATGAGGTCTTACTAATGCATTGTAAAGTTTTAACGTGACTTCCATTGATTTGAATTCAACACTTTTCACTATATATCCGAGCATCTTGTTGGCCTTTTTGTATAGCTTCCCCACATTGTCTAGATGAAAACATTTCTGAGTCAACATAAACTCCTTGGTCTTTTTCATAGATTTCTTCATCATTTTCAGTATCTCCCATATGATATTTATTTGCACATTTTTATTGCCTGTGTGCAGTACCCTACACTTTTCTCTATTAAATGTCATTCACCATGTGTCTGCCCAGTTCTGAATGCTGTCTAGATCATTTTGGATGACCTTTGCTGCTGCATCAGTGTTTGCCACCCTCCTATTTTTGGGTCATCTGCAAATTTAACAAGTTTGCTTACTATACCAGAATCTAAATCATTAATGTAGATTAGGAATAGCAGAGGACCTAATACTGATCCCTGTGGTACACACCTGGTTACCTCGCTCCATTTTGAGGTACTTTCTGTTTTCTACATGTTAACCACTCCCTAATCCATGTGCATGCATTTCCTTGAATCCCTACTGCGTTCAGTTTGAGAATTAATCTTTTATGCAGGACTTTGTCAAAAGCTTTCTGGAAATCTAAATAAACCATTGTCGATGTTGCATCCTCAAAAAAATCAAGCAGGTTAGTTAGACACAATCTCCCTTTCCTAAAACCATGCTGACTGTCTCCCAGGATACTGTTACCATATAGGTAATTTTCCATATTGGATCTTATTATAGTTTCCATAAGTTTACATAAAATATAAGTCAGGCTAATTGGTCTGTAGTTACCTGGTTTGGTTTTGTTTCCCTTTTTGTGGATCGGTATTACGTTTGCTCCAGTCTGTCGTTACAACCCCTGTGTCAAGAGACTATTGCATGATATTGGTTAGCGGTTTGTAAATAACTTCTTTCATTTATTTGAGTACTATTGGGAGGATCTCATCTGGCCCAGGGGATTTGTTTATTTTAAGACTTCATAGTCCCTTTAACACTTTAACAGTTATGCTAGTTATTTAAAACTGGATAGGAACAGGTTGACATGTGGGGCATGTTGTTCGTATCCTCCCTTGTAAAAACTAGTGAAAAGTAATCATTTAATATATTTGATATTTTTTTCTCTTCATCTATGATTTTGCCATTTGTATCAAATGCCCATAAATGGTCATATTTGTCATTAACGTCATTATAGGGGCGTGTTCTATTTTATTAAAAAGTGATTGCAGCCATTGTCTGTTGCACAGATTCCATCTGCTGTGACCCAGAGCATTTGTCTCTGCTTTCTTCAAATAGTTCTATTCTTGTATTACACCAATAAACATATTTTTGGCTTCACTAATATTGTTTTTCAGGTTTCATCAATTTTTTCCTGGTCTGGTGACCAAACAATAATCACCCGGCAATACACACCAATGTGTACTGAACAGGGTAAATAACAACTAGGATTGCAGTCCCAAATAATAAACAATAATATCTGACCCACAATAATACAAACACGGACACCAGTCCTGGGTGTGTGCTGTAGTGCTCGTGGTGGGTGATACAGTTTATTTTGTGACAGTGGTGAAGTGTTGTTCCGGATTTGTGCTGACCCAAGGCGACAGCTCCGGAAACATGTTAGCTGTCTGGTGATTCACAAACAAGACAATTACTAAGATACAGAACAAAACAAACACAACACCCACAAAACTGCTACGGTCTCTGGGGTCTCTCACAGAAGGAACTAATTGCTATTCTCTGGCCCCTTTTATGCCTTCATACATGACCCCTTGAAAACGAGTGCAACCGCCTCTCCAATCTACAGCTGCCCCATTGTTTCCCTTCCGGGTCAATGCATTATTGCAATGGAGTCTCGCCTTCATCCAGACTGGCCGACTTCCCGACCCTGGAAAAGAACTGTCAGACCAGCCTGTCCAAAGAACTGTTCTCGCTGCTTAGCGCTCACAGTTCTGGAGAAAGATTTACAACCAAGAATCATTGTATTTCTGTCACACCCCCTTAGCAATGTTCATTTCTACCTCTCTCTTGGCCTTTCTAACTTCCCTTTTGACTTGCATTTGAACTTCCAAGTACTCGTTCTGTGTACTTTGTTCTTGGTCCATTTTAAACGCTCTGTAAAGTGCCTTTTTTTGCAGAATATTTTTTTTTTTAATTGAATTAAACCATTTTGGCCATTTTGTTTTAGATTTAGATTTGTCTACTTTTGGGATGTAATTGTTTTATGCCTCTAGTACTATATTTTTTAAAAACAGCCATCCTTCTTCTGTGGATGTTTTCTCTATTTTACTCCAATCTGCTTCTGTTAGTCTCTGTTACATATCTTCATAGTTTGCCTATGTAAACCTTAGCTTTAGTCATTACTTTTTGGGTTTTAAAATGCACTTCAAATGAGACCATGTAGTGGTCTGAGTTTGCTAATGGTTCTCTGACCTCTGTTTTAGTTATTCTGTCTTTGTTATTTGAAAAGACTAAATCAAGGCATGCTTCCCCTCTAGTCGGTGCCTTGAGAAATTGCGGTAGGAAGCAGTCATTTGTCATTTCCACCATTTCAATTTTGTCTGTCGTGCTCCCCACCGGGTTTTCCCATTTTATATGGGGGAAGTTGAAATCCCCCATTAGTATGGCTTCTCCTTTGCTACACGCATTTCTAATGTTGTTGTATAACAGATTATTTTGCTCAGAGTCTCAATGTGGCAGTCTATAGCATGCCCCTATTATTTTGCCCTTTGAATTTTTGTCCATTATTCTGACCCATATTGATTCTGCGTTGTTTTCTTCATCCAGATTTAACACCCGGGCTTCAAGTCTATTTTTGATGTATAGCGCTACCCTTCCTCCTCTTCTGCCTTGCCTGTCTTTCCTATACAGTGTATACCCACTAATATTATATTTGTCTCCATCACTCTCGGATAACCAAGTTTCTGTAACACCTATCACATCATAGTTACTTGTTTGTGCAGTAGCTTCAAGTTCTAACATTTTTGTTCCTGAGACTTCTATCATTTAGATAAATACATTTAATGGCTATCTTACCTGAGTTGTTGCCCTTGTTTTGATGTAGTCTCCCTTCTATTTTTTGTTGATTTCTCCCCCTTTCCTTTCTAGTTTAAATGCTTCTGAACCTCCTCGAGGATCCTTTCTCAGGGTAGATTGGTAGGGTAGATCTCTTTTTATTTAAGTGCAGTCCGTCTCGTCTATATAGATAGTTCTTGTTGTAGAATGTGGTCCAATGTTCAAGGAAGGTGAAGCCTTCTTGTGTGCACCACGATTTCAGCCATGCATTTAGATTATCTGTGATGTGTGTGACAAAGGCTCCTGGAAGGCAGCACACTGTTGGTGTAAGGGGGTCCAGACTGCGCACTGAACTTGCTGTGTTTCTCAATATGGAGTCTCTAACAATCATGACCTCCCTTTTTTTGCTGCCTGGCCAGCACTGTTTATGGGGTCCTGGACAACTGCCTGAAGCTGAGGGAACACAAAGCCACTTGGAACTTGGTTTCAGGAAACTAGGTTTCAGGCCTCATGTTATTTCATGTGTTACCTGTTAATAACCTACAAAGTGTGTCCAGCTTAGATCATTGCTTATGAAACATGCCAACAAGAATGACCCCTTTTCTGAAAATAATTCTAAAATAAGTGTTTTTGAAACATGTCCGTCAGTGGTGTACATCTATATTTTCTCCCCTCAGAAACTGTGATTTTCCATGTACTAACTCACACTTAAATAGTGGGCAGAAAATTGTTGCACACCTCTAGTGTTCATTTCTAAAACTACCGGTGTACCTCACTTCTGAAATTCATCTTTTAGGAGTTTTTTAGGATCTAAGCAGCAACAGATAAATGCACAGGCAACACAGTAATAGCATACTAATCAGGTACAAAATGACATATCACAAAAATTATATAAATAATCCTTAAGGTACTTGACACTCATTTGTGGTGACTGTCTAGTCATTGAGTATGAAACTTGCACTGCCTTTTCCAGACCCTGTTCATACGAATAAGTCTTTGGTTAATGATTGCTCTTCACATCAAAAATGCAGATCCTGTTCAATGCATGGTGATTAAAGTTTGGGTTAGGGTTAGGGTTAATGCAGGTTTTAGAATTCAGATCCTGTACAATGCATGGTGAGTAAAGTTTGGGTTAGTGTTAGGGTTAATGCAGGTTTTAGAATTCAGATCCTGTACAATGCGTGGTGAGTAAAGTTTGCTCATTTTATGATCAAACCAAGACCCCTGGAATAGCTGAGAAAAATGAATCTCATATGATTTGTCTTTCATAAAGGAAGTTATTCATAGTCACAGGATTGCTTCCCAGTACACATCGGATAGCACTGCAAAGAAAAATGACCACTAAATCACTAAAACTAGCTTATCAGAATACAGCACTTGCAAAATCTTACAACATTTCTTTTATAGAACTTGTATCAGTAGGACAAATATTCCCACTGTCTGTGATATGTGCGTTTCATAAATAAGTTATATAATAAGATATATTTTTCTATCTTTATATTTTCGATTTAATGAAAAATGTGCAATATGCTTGCAATCAGCAAGGATTTTCTCAAACAAGCAGTTTTTCAGTCTCTTGAGTGGCATTCATTTCAAATCTTTGACTGGCATCAGGTCTGTTTGCCAGTAAGAATGTTACCCAATTATATAGTTCCAAACACAACAAGACTGAAGACTATTTCAACCAGATCAGCACTACCACAGGTACGTCCTCCTAACCTTTGAATATGGCTAGCTCAATGGGAGGACAGGTCTACAACTGTTTTTAACCAGTGTGGCAAAGTGGTTGATTGTGAAGAGGTGATGCAGTGCAGGAATAACACAGACAGAGATTGTAATCCGGTATGGAAAAGGGGTATTTTATTTTTATGCTCCAGGTCTGGTGTCCAAAACAATGATTCCCGGCAATACACAGCAATCTGTAATGCACAGGGTTAAATAATAACGGGTTGCAGTCCCAAACAATAAACACAGGTATCTCTCCCACAATATACATACACAGTCACAAGTCCTGGGTGCGTGCTGTAGTGCTTGTGGTGGATGAGACAGTTTAATGAGTAACAATAGTGCAGTGCTGTTCAGGGTTTTATGCTGGCCCTAAGTGACAGCTCCAGAACGTGTTAGCTGTCTATAAAACATAAGTAACAATTTTTGACGAGACAAACAAACACTCACGATATTTTACAAATGCTTCACGGGTCCTTCCTGGTTATGTTGTTGTAACCAAATCAAAGGAACCGATTACCATTCTCTGTCCCCCTTATATGCTGTCACGCATGACCCCTTGGTAAACGAATGCAGCTGCAGCTTTACAATCTGCGGCTGTGTGAACAGGATGGCTTCAGTGATAAAGTCAGACCAGAAACACAGACTCAGGAAGTAGCAGGTCAAACTGAGTGCTACGGCGCTCAGCCTTTTATTAAATAATAAAACAAAAAGATGTAAACAAACACAAAACAAAAAGGCGCATTGAAAAACCAGCACGCTTAGCAGTTGTTTTTAACAATTGTTTTTTTTGCTCTCCTTGCTCACTCTCCCGTTCTCTCCTCTGTACACTCTTCGCTAGGGTAGAGAGCTGCAGGTTTATATACAGTGACCATCTCCCGATTAGCAACAATTAATCAATGAATTAACTCGGGAGATGGTCACCGTCTGCACGAGTTTAATAAGGACTGTCAGCTAGCTAAATAAATCACTAGCTGATCAGTCATGCATCCTCACGAGGTTTTTAAAAACACAAAAACAATAACAAATACGCAGCACTTTTATCCGCGCCGCAAACAATAATACAAATAATAATAAAATAGTGCACAAATATATATAGGGGCGGGACACTTCGGTACATTGTTTTCCTTCTGGGTCAATACGTTCTTGCAACGGAGTCTTACCTTCTTCCAGACTGACCGACTTCCCGACCCAGGGAAAGAACCGTCAGGCCAGCCTGTCCAAAGAACTCAGCCCTCGCTGCTTAGCGCCCTCACAGGTCAGGAGAGAGATGTGCAACCAAGATTCATTATATTTCTGTCATACCAGTCTAGAATAAAATGAAGTCACTGGCTGGCTGGTACATAGATGCATAGGACTCAGTCATTCTGTGCTTCTCATTATGACCCTAACAAGATTTAAAGGGTGTTTCTTAAAGAAGGCTGTCATTTGCCATTCTGGCCTAGGCAGGAAATAGTTTTGCCTTCTGTGAGGACACAAAATAGTCATTCATTCAAACAATTGTGTGGAAAATAATAAGGCAAGAACATTTCAAATGCAGTCCATGTGCAGATTCTACAATGATTCATGATAAACCTGTATTGAACTGGCTTGGGCACCCAGGCGTACAAATAAAATGAGGGCTGTCAAGAGGTATTCACAGTGCTGCCTTAGGGTGTCTGATTCTATGTACGGTAGGTGCTTTTATTGTAAAACAACATCTGCCTGGTTTCCTTCTCTTCTGCCCGAGCTAAAGCAGTCCCTTTCCACATCTAAGTTCTCTCTCCGCTCCTCCATTTTCTAATCCCACCTGGCTCTTACACTAAATTCACTGGCCCAGAAACCTACATCATTCACTTCAGCAGGTACTGGATTTAGCATGGGCCCATCCATCATTTTTAGTCCAATGAGCATCCCAACTAGTGCCCAAACTACAAGGATCAGTGTTGCCTTTACCCTGAGAATGAGCCATGTTATTATACTGGCTAACTCCCGAGGACTGCTATCTTTACCTAACCTAAGGTAACGACATTTAAAGTGAGCATATTTCAGCAATTTATAATCAGATATTCCAGTGCTTTGGAGAGAATGTGAGGACTCATGTAAGAAGAGTTTATAGGTAACCCATGGAAACTTAAAGTGATGTTTTCCAGATGACTCAGTGAGCCTTGAATGTGTTTTTTTTAATAAAGATATTTAATGCATTCATAATTGTTTTTTTTCATTTCTGGATTGGAAGGTCACCATTTTATAATAATGGAACATTTCTGAAGCAATTCAAATTCCTCCCTGTCAACCTTGATATCAGGATAGATTATTGTAGAACAAGAATCCTTTAAAAGATGCTTTTTATCATTCATTCATACAATTTTCTAAGAGCTGATATTTCAGTTCAAGCACTATGGAAAAACACTTGTTGGTCTTTACATCCTGAACATCCTGGTAATAACTATTAACTTTTAAGCATCTTCCTAAGTTAAACAATTAGAAACCAAAACATACAATTAATACATTCATTGTGAATACATTTTTTACAGAATGATAAAGGTACAAACATGACTGCCGTTGTTTTGTTCTACTTGTGGCAGCGTAGGGGGAGGAACAATAGGAAAATGTTGTCCTGGGGTTAAAAGGGGTAACAGGACTACATTTCCCTATGGTTGTTCCCCCTACTCTGTCACACACTCCACATGAACTGCAGGTTTGAGCAATGCAGACATCAGCATGTCAGAAGAACAGAATGCATCTGTCCAAAAACATTTAATGTGTACTGAAACAGCCAAATTAGAATAAAGGGGCCATATATATATATAGTCTGTCTGTAAGATGTAATATAAAAGTAGCTGAAGAAATTAAACAAAAACAGTTGGGGCATATTTAGTCCCCAATTTTTTATTCCTGTAGTTTTCCTCCATCCTTTTTTCTACCATAATTTATTATAACTGATGGAACTATCATGACTCCCAATTACATTACCTGTGATCATCTGTCTTCCACTGTAGCAGAAACCATTTGGAAGAAAATGGGTAAAACTTTTGCTGCCAATTACCGTGTGTGTATTATTTTCTTCAAATGACAAGGTTTCACAAAGTGCTGTTGTAATGAAAAGATCCTGCACTCAAGTAATTTTCCATAAATGACATCCGCAGCAGAGGGAGAAACCATCATGTCTGTTTCTTTTCAAACTGCATTCAAATCACATCCATATTCCGGCGTCACAATTGGTTTGACTGCATTTGGGTGTTGGTTTAACTGATCGTTACATGTTGAGTGCACATATCTGACTGGAAGCTTCAGAAAGGACAGTATTACTGAAATACAAGGTGGCTCAAGTTGTCATTTGGTCAACATATTGTCAAAGTCAATCCTGCCTCTTGTATTGAATCCCTTAAATCCTGGCCACACAAACAATTCTAGGTGGAGATTTATATTACGTAACCTGCACATTGCCTTGTGTGACTGTCCTGGTCAACATGCTGTCAGATGCAAGCTGGCGACAATGCCTTGTTTAGGATACTGTTCTACTTTGTTGGCAATACTGTAAGAAAGTAGCAAACTCAATACAAACTGCATTATTATTGGATAGTTAGGGACCATACATAGTCCTTTTAGCTACCAAAAAGCCAACATACACACCTTGTAAAAAAAATTAATAACAGCCTTCAACCCAGCTGTCTTTAGCCCAATACAATTATACAATGGTCTACTATGCTAGACTCTATTCAATATGGTGTTCATTAAAATGTGTAAATTAGGCATTATGAAAATGCAGTTAGGAAAATTATTGACAACAACCCCGTAAATGTATGTGCTCTGGTGTTGGCTACATCATCATATTATTCTAATTTAGTTGAAACAAATAAAAATAATCCTAGATTTCCTTTTGCTACACTAGATAATTAATCCTTCCCCTAATAGTCCTACCCTTGACATTGGCTCCTCTCACAGCTGCAATGACTTCTTACATTTCTTTAAAAATAAAATACTAGACATACTAGACACCTTCTATTAAGGAGGACTCCAACACAATTCTACCAACACCTATTAAGGCTACTATGGGGGCTTTTTCTTTGATTACCTTACAGGAACTGACAGAGCTAGTTCATCATATGCAAGCTACTACATGCTCTCTTGATCCTATTCCTGCAAAACTATTAAAAGATGTTCTTGGTGTCATTAATACCCACATTTTCAAAATTATAAATGGCTTACAGTAATCCGTCGCGTATCCGCCCGTCACATATCTGCCCTACCCGTTTACCCGCCATGATCAATCGCTTCAGCAACGTTAGTTTATTGTTGAACAGAGAAGATTAGTTCAGAGATTGTAGATCCACCAGAGTTTTTGTACACTGTGTTGTATGTGCTGCGTACGCAACCATTGCTGGAAGTGTCACGTGAGCTGTTCAGTGTGTAAATAAATCCTGTTCTCCTGCGGGGGGCATATCAACTTCAACCCTGTCTCGCTCTCCTGCCTGTCACTCAGCAGCGAACACACGCACACACACTGCAGACGGCTACTCTGTCACAAGCATTAATACCCTACATCTTTCTAAACAAGGGATTTAGGGGAGTTCCCTTATAAAAGCTGAATCTCAAAACAATAATTGTGTGAATATAACGTATCGCCGTCCCTTTTCTTTGCAGCGCCAGCAATAAAGTCGCTGACAAGGTGAGTGTCTTTTATTTATTAACCACAAACAACTGTAGCTGGCTTCCAATCTCACACTGTAGACAGGTACTGTTTCTCATTCAAAAAACTGTCACACACTGTCACGGCTCCTCCTCCACCATTCACACATGGAGCCGTACAATCTAACTAACCCCATTCACTCCCGGCTGCGCATACACACTTGCATGCATACCAGTTTAACAATACACACAACGCGTACAACACATAACAACTACAGCAGCGGGTCTTCTGAGCCCCCAGTTGTCCGGGTCGCTACAATAATAATTGTTACAGCTGTGTATAATGGTATTTAAAACAGGATTCATTTATCTACCTTTTTACATATCCGCCCTTACTCTGGTCCCACGGCAGGCGGATATTTAACACTTGAAATGTATTTGCTTACAATTGTAAAGTAAGCCCTGGATAAGGCGTCTGCTAAGATTTCCATTACATGAGAGTAGATGTTAAAACTTCATGCTGATTTGAACTTGGCTCTCGCCAAGATAAGCACCAACTAAGACGTAGCTTCACAGTAAACTAATGTGATCCATATGTGTCTCCATCCATTTGCGCTTCCTTCCATATGATGATGTAGATATCCTTCTGTCTGGTGTTGATGGCTGAAGTGTAATGCTGGCTCCAGGGATCAGCTTATTTTGCCTCCCTAGCGCATCAGCACACACAGCGGCTGCGATGCTGGCTCGGGGATCAACCATAGTGCGGTCTCCCCAGCGCATCAGCATGACAACCGTCTGGATTGAGCTAAGTAGGGTACATCTCTGGGGTCTTCAAGTGGGCACCTTCCATCCTCGGTGTTTCGTCGACTAGCCCACGACACCTCAAGAGGGCTCGGCGGTGATTCTGGCGTCCCAGCATCACCCCCTCCGTCCCCACTCAACTCAGCCCAGCTTACTTACCTGTATATCAGCCTTTCTTTCTTTCTATTGTGCTTGAGATCCCCAGCCAGAATCTTTCCGTCTCAACCACAGCCAGTTGCTGCTCCTCTCTGCTGCTTCAGATAAGTTCTTCACTGTGCGACGCAACTCTTGGCCATTGAATCCGACATCTCTGAGAAACCGGGTTGTAGAGTGTGCCACAAATCCTCGACATCCCACTTCCACTGGGTAAACCCAGACTCTCCATCCTCGCTGTTCCGCTTCAGTGGCTAGTTGAGCATACCGCAGTTTCTTCCTCTCATACGCCTCATCTACAGCATCCTCCCATGGCACTGTTAACTCCACCAGGTGAACAAGGCGTGCTGATCCAGACCACAAGACAATATCTGGTCGAAGGTTTGTGGTGGCAATCTCAGGTGGAAAAATAAGCCGTTGACCAACATCCGCCAGCATTTTCCAGTCTCTAGCAGCTTCCAGTTGTCCTGGGCGAGGATTGGTTTTAACACCTTTTCTTGGTGGTTGCTCTCCTGGGCGGAGGAATGTTGTCTTTTGTGTGTAATGTTTTGATGGAACAGGTGGCAACTTATTGGTCATGTTACGCTTGTCTTCCAATGCTAAGGCCAAACATCGCAGCACCTGGTCATGGCGCCAAGTAAACCGTCCTTGGCTAAGAGCCACCTTACATCCTGTCAAAATGTGCCTTAATGTTGCAGGTGATGAACACAAAGGACATGAGGGATCCTCTCCTACCCAGAGGTTTAGGTTCTGTGGTGATGGGAGAACATCATATGTTGACCTTATAAGGAAACTGATCCTGCTCTGTTCCATTGACCATAGGTCTTGCCAGCCAATCTTGCGTTGTTCCACACTCTCCCATCTCATCCATTCTCCCTGCTTGCCCTGGGAAATGGCCTTTATACACCTCATCCTCTCCTCCTGCTTTTGCACCTCGTTGACTACAAGCTTCCTCCGTTGCGCTGGGGCTGCCTTGTGCCATGTAGGAGGAGCTGAACTGAGACCAAGACCCCCTCTTCCATGCTGAACTTGCCCCATGATATCACCAATTCGAAGGGCAGCCTTTGCATCCTCCACAGCTTTCTTTGCCACCCACTTTCTTCCAGTTTTCAACACAGGTGCTGCCTCCCTTACGCATTTGTCGCGTGACTCTACTAATGTCATTTCCAGTCGGACCTTGGCGCACTTAAACTCCTCGGTTAGAGCGGAGACAGGTAGCTGCAGTATTCCTTTACCATAAAGTCCCACTCTGCTGAGGCAGCGTGGAACTCCCAACCATTTCCTGATGTGTGAACTGATTAAAGCTTCCAGCTTCTCTACTGTTGTCAAAGAAACCTCGTACACAGTCAGTGGCCACAGCAACCTTGGCAGTAGGCCAAACTGAAAGCACCAGAGTTTTAGTTTGCCTGGTAAAGCGCTGCTGTCTATGCTCTTCAACCCTTCCACAGCTTGTTGTCTAACTTCTCCCACACGAACTGTGTCCTTTAGATCCCCGTCGTACCATCTCCCAAGGCTCTTCACTGGCTTCTCAGACACTGTTGGTATTGCCTCACCATTAATGAAGAACGTTTTATCTACTACTTTACCTTTAATTATAGAGATGCTCCTTGATTTAGTGGGCTTGAATTGCATTCGTGCCCATTCAATGTTATTGGTTAATTTGCCCAATAACCGATTAGTGCAGGCTACTGTTGTAGTCATGGTTGTCATGTCATCCATGTATGCTCGAATTGGTGGTAGTCGTATTCAGAAGCCAAGCGCTCTCCTCCCACTACCCATTTTGATGCCCTAATGATTACTTCCATTGCCATGGTAAAAGCCAGTGGAGAAATGGTGCATCCTGCCATTATTCCAACTTCTAGGCATTGCCATGTAGTGCTGAATTCTGAAGTTGAAAAACTAAATTGCAAATCTCCAAAGTAGGCTTTGACTAGATTTGTTATTGTCATTGGTACACTGAAAAAATCAAATGCTGCCCAAAGAAGTTCATGTGGCACTGAACCATATGCATTAGCCAAATCCAGGAATGTCACATGGAGCTCCTTCCTCTCCTTTTTAGCTGATTGAATTTGTTGCCAGATCACATTGATGTGTTCTAAGCATCCTGGGAAACCTGGAATGCCCGCTTTTTGTATTGAAGTGTCAATGAAGCAGTTCTTTAATAGGTAAGTTGACAATCTCTGAGCAATAATGCTGAAGAAAATCTTGCCTTCTACGTTTAATAGGGAAATAGGGCGAAACTGACTGATGCTGCTAGAATCTTTTTCTTTAGGTATAAAGACTCCACCTGCTCGGCGCCATGCTCTTGGTACAACCTGTTTTTCCCATGCTACTTTCATCAGTTTCCACAGGATTCGTAGAACTCCTGAAGCACTCTTGTACACTCTGTACGGAACTCCATTAGGCCCTGGAGATGATGAAGCCCTTGCTTTTTCACAGCTTGCTCTACTTCTTTCCACTTAGGTGCACAGTCCTCCATTTGGTATTCTGGTGGATTGATAGGTGGGATGTCTGAAGGAATTGACATAGGCTCCTGCCTTTTTGAATCTGTATCGTTTCCTCCAAATATCTCTCCAACTCAAACTTAGATGCTTTTAGTGTGCCATTCTTCTCACTGGTGAATAACTTCTTTACAAATTTGAATGGGTCTTTATAAAAGTTAGTTCTCGCACGCTCCTTCTTTTTGTAGCGTTTCCGTGGCGCTCAGCTCTGCGCAATGTTGCAAGCTTATGTTTTATGACCCTTTGTAAGAGATTGAGTCCCTCCTTCTGACTTTCTTCTGCTCTTCTCCATTGCTTCCTCAGCTGTCTCCTTTCTCTAACTAAGCGTTCAATCTCCTGCTGCCGTCTAGACTTTCCAGGAATAGTTTGTACTTTTTCCTTCCTTTTTCAACTCCAAACCTCTCGCTTCCATATCGTAGATGATGTCCCCAAATTTATCCAGTTTCTTTTCAACTGTTCCACTTAACCTTTCCAATGCAAAGCAGAGATCTGTGTTTACTGTGTCCCATGCAGTTTTCTCACAAGCTCTTGGCCATTTAACTCCAGGCTTGTGCCCGTTGAGGTTCTTTTCTCTCTTACGCTGGTTTGTCTGCCGGGT
Source organism: Acipenser oxyrinchus oxyrinchus (assembly GCA_030684275.1). Classification (NCBI taxonomy): domain Eukaryota; kingdom Metazoa; phylum Chordata; class Actinopteri; order Acipenseriformes; family Acipenseridae; genus Acipenser; species Acipenser oxyrinchus. Next base: position 93,068,079 of record CM060249.1, read on the forward strand.
TCACAAGGATCATTAGGTTCATCACTAACTGTGTCCATGCAAGTCCTCCTCACATCTATGACAGGGGTGCTGATATCCTGCGAACTGTGGTTTGCTTCCTGTCGCTGGATTTCATTCGACTGACTTGACTGACTTCGTAAGAAGTACTGATCAATGCGAGGCCCTTGTCCCTTCTCCCTCAAGCATTTCATTCTCCCTTGATGAATCTTCAAACCCCTGACTGTTGTCGCCTTGCTCCAGCCGCAGACACAAACCTGGAGTTCCATGTCTTTGCTAACTGCAGATCTTGAACTAGTCTTTTGTGAAGTACTCTCCATACTCATATCCGTTTCCGTTCCTAAGTCCTTAACCGTGTTGTCCAACGTTGAGTCATCTTCGCCCCGCTCTCGCAGACTCTAGGGGTATTTTTCTGTTTAATTTCTTTGAAGCCTTGGGCGGGTGTCTCCAGCATCCTGTAAACACAGAGCTGGATACTGCCGACAAGGGTAGCTAACCCTGCCAGCCCCAATGGGGTCTCTTTCCTCCAGTCAGCTGTCTCTCCAGGCTGTCACGAGGTCTTTCCCTTGTTGCCAGCTGCACTATTCACAGCAGTCACTGGACGTATCCAGATCTTCATGATTTCCATTACATGAGAGTAGATGTTAAAACTTCATGCTGATTTGAACTTGGCTCTCGCCAAGATAAGCACCAACTAAGGCGTAGCTTCACAGTAAACTAATGTGATCCATATGTGTCTCCATCCATTTGCGCTTCCTTCCATATGATGATGTAGATATCCTTCTGTCTGGTGTTGATGGCTGAAGTGTAATGCTGGCTCCAGGGATCAGCTTATTTTGCCTCCCTAGCGCATCAGCACACACAGCGGCTGCGATGCTGGCTCCGGGATCAACCATAGTGCGGTCTCCCCAGCGCATCAGCATGACAACCGTCTGGATTGAGCTAAGTAGGGTACATCTCTGGGGTCTTCAAGTGGGCACCTTCCATCCTCGGTGTTTCGTCGACTAGCCCACGACACCTCAAGAGGGCTCGACGGTGATTCTGGCGTCCCAGCATCACCCCCTCCGTCCCCACTCAACTCAGCCCAGCTTACTTACCTGTATATCAGCCTTTCTTTCTTTCTATTGTGCTTGAGATCCCCAGCCAGAATCTTTCCGTCTCAACCACAGCCAGTTGCTGCTCCTCTCTGCTGCTTCAGATAAGTTCTTCACTGTGCGGCGCAACTCTTGGCCATTGAATCCGACATCTCTGAGAAACCGGGTTGTAGAGTGTGCCACAAATCCTCGACATCCCACTTCCACTGGGTAAACCCAGACTCTCCATCCTCGCTGTTCCGCTTCAGTGGCTAGTTGAGCATACCGCAGTTTCTTCCTCTCATACGCCTCATCTACAGCATCCTCCCATGGCACTGTTAACTCCACCAGGTGAACAAGGCGTGCTGATCCAGACCACAAGACAATATCTGGTCGAAGGTTTGTGGTGGCAATCTCAGGTGGAAAAATAAGCCGTTGACCAACATCCGCCAGCATTTTCCAGTCTCTAGCAGCTTCCAGTTGTCCTGGGCGAGGATTGGTTTTAACACCTTTTCTTGGTGGTTGCTCTCCTGGGCGGAGGAATGTTGTCTTTTGTGTGTAATGTTTTGATGGAACAGGTGGCAACTTATTGGTCATGTTACGCTTGTCTTCCAATGCTAAGGCCAAACATCGCAGCACCTGGTCATGGCGCCAAGTAAACCGTCCTTGGCTAAGAGCCACCTTACATCCTGTCAAAATGTAATAAATAATAATAATAATAATAATATTTGACGGATTACTGTACTTTCCTCCCGTATAGTTCCCTCAGCACTTAAGGTAGCTGTGGTAAAGCTCATGCTTAAGAAGCACAATTTGGGGGGCTCCCGAGTGGCACATCCAGTAAAAGCACTCGCTGGAGTGCAGGATGCGCTCTATAGCCTGGACGTCGCCAGTTCGAGTCAAGGCTATTCCACAGCCGACCGTGGACGGTAGCGCCCAGGGGGCGGTGCTCAATTGGCCGAGCGTCGTCCGGGGGGAGGGAGGGTTAGGTCGCCAGGGTCGGCCAGGGTGTCCTCGGCTCACCGCGCACCAGCGACCCCTGTAGTCTGGCCGGGTGCCTGCGGGCTTGCCTGTAAGCTCCCCAGAGCTGCGTTGTCCTCCGACGCTGTAGCTCTGAGGCGGCTGCATGGTGAGTCTGCAGTGTGTAAAGCGGCGGCTGGCGGCTGCACGCAGGAGGACAGCGTGGGTTCATCTTCGTCCCTCGAGTCAGCGCAGGGGTGGTTGCGGTGAGCTGAGCCTAAAAATAATTGGGCATTTCAAATTGGGGAGAAAATAATAAAACTAATTGGCAACGACTAAATTAAAAAAAAAGAAGCACAATTTGGACCCTAAAGTCCTCAATAACTATAAGCCAATATCCAACCATTGTTAAATAAGGTTCTAAAGAGAGTTGTTGCAATTCAATTACAAGAATTTCTAACTCTTAATGGTATACTCCAGACATTTCAGTGTGGTTTTTGTGCTGCACATAGCACCTAGATGGCCCCAGAGTTGTGAATGATCTGCTGATAAACTCAGGCTTTAAATCAGTTTTAATTCTTCTAGATCTAAGTGCTGCCTTTCATACCGTAGACCATTCCATCCTACTGAATCATCTGGAAAGCACAGTGGGGCTGTCTGGCCTTGCCCTATCCTGGTTCAAATCTTATCTTTCTGATAGGTTTCAGTTCGTCTCTATTGGGGAGGTAAAATCGGCACTATCGGAAGTTGTCTGTGGTGTTCCACAGGACTCCATTCTAGGTCCCTTGTTTTTTTCATTAAACATGCTTCCGTTGGGTGACATTATCTGCAGACACTGAGTGAACTTCCATTGCTATGCTGATGATACCCAGCTATATTTGTCCCTAAAGCCAGACATTTCTTCTGCCTGGGTGTTATTAGCTACTTGCCTTACAGACACCAAGCATTGGATGTCACAGAATTTTCTAATGCTGAATTCAGATAAAACCGAGGTTATGCTAGTTGGCTCACAACATGAGCTCGACCCCTGTAGTCTCTCATCAAAACTTAAACTAGAAATTAAGAGTTTGGGGTCATCTTTGATCATGATTTATCATTTGAGACTCATATTAGGGAAGTTACTAAAGTATCTTTTTACCATTTGAGAAATATAGCCAAAATTAGACCAATTATTTCCGTATCTGATGCGGAGAGTCTACTGCATACCTTTGTTTCATCTAGAATTGATTATTGTAATGCACTTTTTTTCTGGTATCCCAAAACATGTGGTTTCCCACTTGCAGCTTTTTCAGAATACCACCGCTAGAATTCTGACTAAAACCAGGAAAAGTGAACATGTTATCACTGTTTAGGCCTCATTACAACGGTTCCCTGTGCAGTATAGAATTGATTTTAAGATTTTGATGTTAACTTACAAGGCCCTGAATGGATTAGCACTTAGTTATTTGCAGGAGTTACTGACCCTGCATCTTCCAAACCGCATACTGAGATCAGAGGATGCGAGGCTGCTGGTTATTCCTAGGGTCAACAAGAGCAATACAGGAGGTAGGGCTTTTTCTTGTAGAGCTCCTAAATAATGGAATTCTCTGCCTTTGTTTATCAAGAAAGCAGGGACAATGTTTTCAAGTCAAGATTAAAAACGTACTTTTATAAAATGGCTTTCTTTTACCAGTTATTCAAGTTGCTTTTAAAATAAACTTTAAAACACATCAAGAAAAGTACAATTATGATGGGCAATTTAATCAACTTGAATTTGGTTTGGTTTATTCTTTAGAATCTGCATGCATTGTCAATATAATTGTACCCCCAGAGAACCCTCTTAGTGTGCTAACTGACATATGTAATTAAATTGGGACAGAATGTCCTAAACATCATGGGGTTAATAAGCTGGAGAATCGGGTTATGTCTGCATGTATGGAGTAGTGGTTAAGGCAGCAGTGTGGAGTAGTGGTTAGGGCTCTGGACTCTTGACCGGAGGGTCGTGGATTCAACCCCAGGTGGGGGACACTGCTGCTGTACCCTTGATCAAGGTACTTTACCTAGATTGCTCCAGTAAAAACCCAACTGTATAAATGGGTAATTGTATGTAAAAATAATGTGAAAAAAATAATGTAATTGTATGTAAAAATAATGTGATATCTTGTAACAATTGTAAGTTGCTAATAAATAAAATAGAAATAAATAATAATAATTATAATAATAATGTATGGCTTGAACAAATCTAGAAGTCTGTCAGCAGTGTAATGCAATTTATATGCCTTTCACTTTGGTATGCAAAGTGAATGAAAAGAAAACAAAGACAATGAAGGTAAAAAACACATTGCATTTTATTAACAATAATCTTTACACAATAGACTATACAGAAACATTTATAATAAACAATGTTTTTACTGTTCAATGTAGAATAAAAGCCAAGAAACATCAAGCATTTTACCTTTACTTTTTTTTTCAATAAAATGCAATCATATTCAAAAGACTGTACTGGATCAGCATTTATGAAAAAACAACATGTATGAAATAAAGTATCAAGCAGAGAAAACTGTACATTGAAACTCTTAAATCTCAGTCGAACAACACACATTAACTGCTTATATTTATATTTAACTGATTAAGGAATTGATGAAGTGTTGCTGATAAAATTAATTTCACTCTTTAATTTCTTTAAGCAGCAAAACCCTTGTTCTACTAATTTGCAAATGTAACAGGCAGGGGCTGGGCACGAACTGGCAACCACATGCACTATACAAAAGAGCCGTGCTTGTCTGCATTCATGGTGTTAGAGCTTTTAACCTCATCTCATCTCAAGACAGGGGAGAGGACAGAATCTGTAATGGCAGTGTATCACACAACACTGCCCATTACACAAAGATACAATATCTACACACACTGGTTCATAGTGCCAGTAGTCAGATATTTTCTATTTTATTTCAATAGGATCTCTGTTTTCTTGATTGTATTCAAGATGCTCCATGGTAGTCACCAGTTTGTCATGCACATTCATTTCCCCTCTCATCATCACATTTAATAATAGACTTGTTTCCTATTTAAAATGACATGTTGTGTCTGCTGCGACTTTGCAATGTTATTTCTGTTTCATTGTTTTATTTGCAGCGTCATGTACTGTATGCTGTCCTGAAAGTTGCTATTCATTTTTTCAGACTTCTTTCACAGGTGGGAGAAAGGCTCATAAATAGGGTATAGAGAGTCACAGACATTTATATAAGCTGCTTTGAGATCCTGTACAGGAATCTCCAGAATCATTTCTGTATCATAATGTGTTGAAAAGTTATTACATTCACATGCTGTAATAATTATTTACAATTATTTAAATCATTTTTGTACACTGCAGTTATACCTTCTTTCAAATATATATTAGCTCAAAGAGCCAGCTGCCCAACATTTCGATATATTGTACATATCTTTCTCAAGACTGGAGCGGAAGCGTATAGTGGGAAACTATGCCCCCCTGAGGGAAGAACTATAGTTACCAACAGGGGACTATAATGCCCAAAGCCAGTAACTATAGTTCTTTCTGAAGGGCCTTTAGTTTCCCACTATGAGCCGAGGTCTGCAGTCCATATTTGTTATATGAATCAGCCAAGAAATAATTTGTTTTGAAGTTCATAGCGCATAGTCATTAAAGTTTTTTTGGCGTAGAACTGGCCGTCTGACTTTCTCACTGCGCCATAGAATACTCTGAGGAGTTTGTGAACGTCATATTTATTTACATCGTTGAGTTGGATTTGTTTGAATTTTAGGAAGTCAGAAAACACAGAAAGCAAACTTTCTACGATGATTTTAGTGTTTGAAGCATCTTTGTTTTGTAGTATATTTTGTAATTCATTTTCTGTTGTCCGCCATTTTGGTTTCTTGTGTGAAGAGAGGAAGAGGAAGGGCTCAGCGTGATGACGTAATTTGAGGGAGTTTGTAAAAAAAACTATTAACAGTAAGGAGTGTCATGGGGGCAATAGTTGGATCTATTATTGGTCATGTGATGAGGTTTTAACCAATCACATGCCAGTATTTCTAAGGACTGATTCATATATATATGAATCAGTCTACTGCTTCAAGGTGTGGTATCCGAAGTACAGAGAAACATCATCTATAATTGACAAATCCAGGACCGGAAGACCCAAAAAGCTGTCTAACAAGGATGAGCAATACTTGAATATAATATTCTTAAGGAATAGAAAGAAGACAAGTGTTGAATTGACAATAGAACTGGCAGAAGGCACAGGTGTCATTGTCCATCCATCAACAGTCCAAAGTACCTTTGACCAATGTTCCATAGTCCAATTTCTGTGTTCTTGTGCATATTTTAGCCTTTTAGTCTTGTTCCCCTTTCTTAGCAGAGGTATTCTTACTGCAACACATCCTTTAAGTCCTGATTTCAAAAGTGACCTTCGTACTGTTGATTTGATGGACAATGACACCTGTGCCTGCTGCCAGTTCTGTAAGCGCATGCAAAGCTTCCCAGACCAGAAGCAGCAGGTATGCTTGAAATTCCTTGCTTCAGAGCTTCACTGGTATGTGCTATCAAAACCATTTATGTCTAGAGATCCATGAATGGAACGTCAGTGTTTATATTAACGGAATGCATTACTCATATTGAATAAACGGCAGGAACATAAGTGGCAGAGACACCACAATAAATGTGATAGAGAGTGCCAGAAAACCCTGTACTGTATTTGCAGTTTGAAATCCAAAAAGTATTAAAATGTAACAGCAGTGTTATTATTATTCAGCAATATATATATATATATATATATATATATATATATATATATATATATATATATATATATATATATATATACACACACACACATATTCATACAAAAGTTGATTACCAACCACATATATGAAGTGAGGTCTAATGTACTGATTACATGAATACATGTACATGACTTAACGTTCAGGCAGGCTTTACGTTTTTAAGGTCAAAACAAAGGTCCTCCTCTTACTATATTGAATCAATAGAATAAAAACAACAGCATGAACAATTACCAGGTTAGATACAAGTTAAATGCAGTTAGCCTGTCAAATGTACACAAGCAGCCCAGATTAAGTACATTTTAATCAAAAGCCATTCAAAAGGGCAAATAGGGCCACTATTAGGGTAAAAGGAGCTTCGCTCGGGGCATATTCAATCTCCTTTCAATTTGTACAGTAGCTTTTCAGGTCAGATCTCTTTGGCAAAATTCAGATAAATGAATTCAATGTGAGTCCGACATTACCATTTATTTAACTTCATATGCATTTCCTTTCAAAGCTGCAGTGGGCTGCATTACTTTAAGAAGATAAAAGAAATACAATAATGGATGAACATAATATATTATGTATGTTTAACATTTTTACATAAACATCATGATCCAAATAATGAATGTAGATTGAAATATTCTATATACTATGTGTTATCATTGGATGTGGGAAGCATTGTCCTCGTGCTTCAAAGATTACAATTAATCAAAGCATCTTTTTCAAATTCAGACCCATTTTCTTAATAATTACATCACTGTTTTGTAAACTGGAACAATTATTACATTTTGTAAATGAAAACACACTATACCAGAATAAAGTGTTATCATCGACTAGATTCTCAAAGCTATTTATATATATAGATTCTCGAAGCTATTTATATATATAGATTCTCAAAGCTATTTATATATATATAGATTCTCAAAGCTATTTATATATATAGATTCTCAAAGCTATTTATAGATATATATAGATTCTCAAAGCTATTTATATATATAGATTCTCAAAGCTATTTATTCCAAATCGTCCTTTGATTTTCAACCACCCCTCCCCCCCCCCAAAAAAAAACAAACAAACAAACAATTAAATAAGAAACTATTTTGGACTATTCACATAAAATCCACTGAATGTCTGAGTTATTCATTTCTGATTTGGTCATTTAGTTGGGTATGTTTAAAACACTAATCGTGCTAATGGCTTTCAGGAGTAAAGACGTTGAGGGGTAGATGTACTTAAGGTGTTGCAGCTGTCGCAATAGGTCGCAAACCGGTTGGAAGTCTAAATGTTAAGACTTTTCCCCACCGTGCTGGGAGCAATAGACTGCACACGTGTGGCGCTAACCCCTCCAGCTCATTCTGAGCATCTGTATAAGAATGGGAAACACACCTATTCTATTAATGTGCAGGTGGTTTGTAATTGTGCACAATTTAGCACTGCACCCCTGACTAACTTAAATAAAAACTGACAGTATACATTTGGCTTATAGGCTATTCATGATAATACGAGGACAGAGATGTTCAAAACTCCTGTAAGTGGTTTTGTTCGTGCACTGGGCGTGCTATATGTCTAGACAACTTTTTATCATTCAAGAAAATCACACAGATTAATTTAATTTGAAGTTTTAACGAATCAGGGCAGTAGTATTGCCCTTTCGGTTTATTAAATGCTTATGTTAAAAATTGGATTGGTTGGTTGCGCAGATCACCATAAATCCCAAATAATAAGCAGTACAAGCGATCTGGTGCTTTTACAGGTTTAACAGCATTAATACTTCAATACAGTAATACAAATATGGTTAATTATATGCTTAGCCCTTAGGCTATGCATGCATAAAGCTAAAAACGCCCACTGCTAAATTCTAGAACATTAAATATATCACTCTCTACAGCTAAAATATAAATCTTATCTTATAGCAATGCATTCAATACAAAAGAGATATGAAATTCAAATATATGCTTACCTTCCAGTATATGGAAGAGTAGTGTAGGATATATGGAAAATAGGAACTGTCTTCAAAAGGCAGAGACTTGTGAATACGACCAAACAGCAATCAGTTTTTCAGTGATCCTCAGAGCATGGATCACATCAGCTTGTAGTTAGCAAGTCGCATGATACTTGACTGGGGGTTTACCTTGGTTTTTATAGGATTTTCCCTCCATTGAATACATCAGGAGTCCCAATTAAATCTGATCATCAATCTGCCTTGACATTTCTTATCTTTAAGTTAATGATACATTCTAGAAAGATCTGGTGAACTCCTTTTTTAAAACTGATTGGATATAACTTCTTGCCAAAAAATATTGGAACATGATGTCATCGCTTTCTTTTTCCAACTCCTCCTTCTTCTAAAAAATCAGGTGAACCAAAGTTCATAGAATCCTTGCTATAATATAATACAAGTATATGTGTATATGTGAGAGATGTTTTTAATATGTAACACCAGCTCTATTTGATTAAATTAAGGTGGGTCAAAATATATATCCTTCCTAGCCACATATTATGTTACCTTTTCAGTGTGTAGTCAATGGGTCAGTTTAACTTCATAAACAAAAGTGTGTTAACAAAGTATTTGACAAAGACTGCCTTTAAGCATACAGTGGTCAGTTCAATTAGTTTCATTTAAATTTAAGCTGTAATAAACATGTTACGTATAATAGCCTTATATTAACTTGTACCATGCTTGGACCAAGCTTGACCTCTCTCTCGGTTTCTATAAATCCCCCTGCACAAGCAGGTTTCAGACACCCTATTTACTTGCCAAGGCGAGTGTTTTAATTAATATGATACTCTACTGTAAGCACTTTTCCAAATTCACAGCATGAAGTCATTTTTTGGCCGTTTCAAGAGACACCTGGACTGGTATCTTTTCAGATAATACAAAAAAAAGCTTACATCCTAATTTTTATAACTCAGCTCTCATTATTTTCTTATAATATAATGACATACATACTCCTGTCTTTCTTAAAGCACCTTCCGTTGGTTATCATTCAAGGTTGGCAACTCCTGCTTTTAAGAGTCAACACTGAATCCTGCTTTGAGGTGCCAAAGACCAAACTTTATTTTTGGACGGTCTAATGCCCTTCCAGAATTATACTGTGTGTCTGAGACAAACATCTAAATATTTCACTTTACAGTTTCCCTGTAAATGAATACCTTTGTTTCTTACTGCAGTAAAACCTTTATATAAACTAAACATTTATATTTCTTTAGTTTAATTGATATAGTAATGTCTAAATAATTTTTGTTTAATTGGAGAAACTGAACTAATTCTTAAATCGATTAAATTAAATGAACATTATCGCAAATGTGTCAACAATATGGTTGCAATATTGTCAGTGCTATGCTTCTGTTATAATAAACTTTTACTGTGTTCTTTCAACAGTTTATCTTTAAATAGCATTATAAGATGTATTTCTAATTAAGTTACTTCAGTATAACAGTTGCTCCTAGAAATTGTAATATTGTAATATTATTGATAAATCTTTCAAGATTTTAAAGGAAGGTCCATTCATTTATATCTAAATACAGGCTAGCATTAATATACCAGAATGCCATAGTGCTACAGACACTGAACTAAGTCTGACCTTCTTCACTGTTCATACAAAATCCAGTCAAAACAGGGTTGATTAATATGAAACACTATCGTAAGCATTTTTCAGTACTCATTATTTCAAACCAGTATCTAACTTAACGTATTAACACGTCCTACAATTCCCATTCCCATCTCTTCCTGCCAGGTTCTAATTCATTTCTGTTATATATATAGAAAATTATTATTGTAAGATAAACTCCTCTTCTGTTATCCGAAAGGTATTTCCGTTAATATTAACGAGATAGCTCATTATAGAGATGATCTTGGCTTTTAAATCTCTGACCATCAAAAATCCCAGCTTATTGGCCAAAACCAATGAGTCATCTTCAACACTGCTTTTACTGCAAGCAGATGAGAACGAGGTTACAACATTAGTTGTACTCCTTCAGCAAGTTTACTGTTAGTTACAGTTCATACTTTAAATGATTTTGTAACATGTAGTTCTAATTCAGATATGTCAATATAGCAATCTCTTATAAACTGCAATTCTATTTGACTTCATTGATATACACAGAAGGCAAGAGGTTAATTTTTAATTAGCAGCAAATGCAACCTTGGACATTAAAACATAGGACTGCTCATACATTTACTTAATGCTATTATATTAGGTTTCTTATTAATTTAAATACTTTTGTTTTTCTTGCTATAATCAAACCTAGTTCGATTGCTTCTAGCATATTAACTGTGCTCCATAGATTCTGTCGTTCTGCTCTCGCTGGATCAGAATGTTTTGAGACTAAGTCTAATTAAAAAAGATGCTTTTGCCTGATGAGAGGTCTGGAACTTTTAGCAGGCCAGTCTGACCTTCAATGCAATGAACTCCTTCTCACAGGCCTTACACAGATCTGCTAATAATATTTTCTACTGGTTTTATATTCTTTAAAACACATTACAGTCATTACAATATTTGTTGCAGTTTCACAAATGTTCAATTTGTATCCCAAAGATCAGCCTGCTTCCAGTAGCTGTGACAGTCTTGGGTCAGTTTCTGCTCTCAGTGAGTCAATTTCTGCTCACAGGTGTGGGTGACAGTCTTTAAAAGCCTGATACCTCCAAAAACTTAAATCTTGTTAGCTGGGCTCCCATCTCTGCATTCTCATTCCCATCATCAGTGGGCAAACATATTTTAACTGAATCTGGGTCCATCAAAGAACCGCACACCCTTGCAACCAAGGCCTTCCATGCAAAAGGATCTAATGACTTATAGCACAAAAGGGACGCACCAGAACCGTCTGTGACAATGCAAAATTTGTTGCCGGTCCCATGAAGTTCGTTTTAACGAGAATTGACTGTCCTCCTGGAAGTATCATAACTTGTCAATGTGGCACCGTGATCTATTTTGTGTTAATTGTCTAGGCTACTAAGTAGGCCAATTTAAAAATAATAATAATAATAATAAAAAAAATGTTGTCTCAAATTTAAAATAATCTTTTATTCGCATTATACACCAATGTGTCCAATGCAGCAGCATGGTTTATTTTGTGTTACTGGTAGCCTACATGCGAAAGTAAAAAGCAAGTGTACTAGGTATTCATTGATTTTACTACTGTACTGTATACTGTATAGGCCTACTGCACAGATTTATATTTTATAATGAAATGTGTAGCCTACCCAAAACACATGAGTGTTATTTCCGCGCAATGATTTCTACATTTGAAATACACTGAGCACTATAAATGTATGTGTGTGCGATTTTATTGTATTGTTTTTAAAACCTGACACCTCCTTATGTCGGACAAACATGAAAAGCTTTTTGACAGAAACATGTTTTTTATTTGAGGGTGAAGGTGGGGACTCCACTATGTAATCTGATGGAATTAAACTGCCTTTTATTATTTATTCAAAAAGATGTCACATGACTCTCACAATGCTAGAGATCTCACTAAGTTGATGCAACAAATATTTAAATGTGTATATTGAGGCTCTCTTTATTAACTTATTTTCTCTTAGTACATGCGACAAAATGTATACTTTGCTAATTGTCACAACGAAAATTCAAATTGCTTTATTTTTGTGTTGTGACTGGCCCATCTTAGTACATCTACCCCTCCGAGTCAAGCCCTGTACTGTATGTCTTATGTCTTAAGAAACAATGTTCTTATTTTTCTAACTTCAATGGACCAAATATATACACTTTGAGTATATCACCTGGGTCTCAAAATCAAGTAGGGTTTATAAAGGTATTGTTTAGGTATTGTTGTATGTTTAACACATGTAACAATTTTATATATATATATATATATATATATATATATATATATATATATATATATATATATATATATATATATATATATATATATATATATTATATATATACTATATATATGCATCTTTTGGTATTATTTTTGCAATAAAACCTTTTAATCATTAAATATGATGACATACACACAGTTATGTTCACATTTATATTTCTGCAAATAACGGTCCTCAATGTAAAACAAAGTCTGACACAACAATGCATTCATACACAATTACAAGGGCGGGGCTTCAGGACACTTGGGTTATATAACTGAGGTTTCTGTCTGCTGGAAGGACTGAGTCCTGGAATTGCGGTGGAAATAAGACACATTGCCAGAGCCGTTTCTGGCAATGGATGAGTTGCGCAGCCTGTAATCTCGGCTCACATACCAGTGCAAACACAAGCGCCATTTCCTTTTCACCTCACTTTGTACCTGAAATTCAGTTTTGTAAGAAAGAAAAACAGGGTGATATGCAATGTTTGCCTCATTATAGCTGGTTAGGCTGAGAAAGCATTTAAATACATACTACATACAGTGCCTTGAAAAAGTCTTCACACCCTTGAACATTTTTCACATTCTGCTGCCTAAAAAAACAATTCAAAATGCATTAAAGTAGGAGTTTGTTTCACTGATCTACACAACATCTACACTTTCAACGTGAAAGAACAATTTTAGAAATATTCAAAAAGTAATTAAAAATTAAAAAACCAAAAAGTCTTGATTGCATAAGTCTTCACACCCTTTGTTGTAGCAAACCCAAATTAGCTCAGGTACAACAAACTGCCTTAACAAGGTACATAATAAGTTAAATAGAGCCCACCTGTGTCCAATCACAGTAGTTCAACTGATTCGAATACTCCTGGATGAAGAATCAAGCTGTTTCTGTTGTATGAAGTGAATTTGAAGCAAATGGCAAAACATGCCAAACAAGAAGCTGCCAAAAGAACTCTGGGATAAAGTTATTGAAAAGGTACAAATTGGGGGAAGGCTATAGGAAACTTTCAATGTCTTTGAATATCCCCTGGGGCACTGTCAGGTCCATCATTGTAGTGGAAACAGTTTGGCACCATCAAGACACTGCCTCAATCAGGCCGTCCCTCCAAAGTCAGTAGCCATGGCTTAAGGAAACTGCTGAGGGAGGTCACTGTGAGGCCTAAGATTACTTTAAAATACTACAGAGGTCTCTGGCTGATTGGGGAAAATGTTGACTATTCAACAATTTCAAGAGTACTCCACAAACATGGCCTTTATGGGAGGGTGGCAAGAAGGAAGCCACTGCTGAAAAAAAGCCATATGATGTGCCACATAGCTTTTGCAAAGAAACACTTAGGGGACACTGCATGCATGTGGAAGAAGGTTTTGTGGTCTGATGAGAGCAAAGTGGAACTTTTTGGTCTGAATGCTAAGTGATATGTGTGGCGTAAACCAAACACGGGACATCACCCTGCTAACACCATCCCTACAGTAAAGCATGGTGGTGGCAGCATTATGTTTTAGGGGTGCTTTGCAGCAGCGGGGACAGGGAGGCTTGTGAAGATTGAGGGAAAGATGGATGGTGCAAAGTACAGGCAGATCCTGGAGGAAAACCTGTTCCAGTCTGCCAGAGACCTGGGACTGGGGAGAAGATGCACTTTTCAGCAGGACAATGATCCTAAGCACAAAGCAAAAGCAACAATGGAGTGGCTCAGCAAGAAGAAAGTGAATGTCCTCGAGTGGCCTAGTCAAAGCCCAGACCTGAATCCTACTGAAAATCTGTGGCAAGACTTGAAGACTGCAGTCCACAGACGATCCCCAGCCAACTTGAAAGAGCTTGAGCTATTCTGCCATGAAGAATGGGCAAAAACTGCACCATCCCGCTGTGCTAAGTTAGTAAACACTTATCCAAAATGACTCATGGCTGTTATTGCTGAAAAAGGGGCTTGCAAGTATTGATTCAAGGGGTGTGAAAACTTATGCAATCATGACTTTTTTGTTTTTTATTTTTAAGTACTTTTTGAATATTTCTATAATTGTTCTTTCACGTTGAAAGTGTAGATGATGTTGTGTAGTTCAATGAAACAAACTCCTACTTTCATGCATTTTGAATTGTATTTTTTAGGCAGCACAATGTGAAAAATGTTCAAAGCGCAACATTCTTTGTTTGTAAACCAGGTTTACTGTAGGGTCATGTGACGAGGCTATGCAACACATAATGGAGTGATGCCACTGATGAAACCTGGCATTGTATTTGCTTGTAGTATATCAACCTTTGTGTACATGAAGTTGTCTTCTGGACTGGTGCAGTATATTCTTTTTAAGGACTGTAGTTATCAAGACTAATACATTAATGAAAATTACAAAAAGTTTACCTCACTGTTCAAAAAGCAGTAGAGAATAGCAACAACCAGCCCCTGTAATGAGTAATAGTTCATATTATTAATGCAACTTTTTAACTTAAAAAAAGCAATACTTCTGACACATTTAAGAAAAAGAGTGTTTTACCTGGAAAGACCCAATGGCTAATTCAAAAACAATCTTATATTCACTGGGAGCGCGCTCTGAAATAAACACAATGTAGTGAATTCCAAACAGTGGGATAAGCAGCAGTGTGGATTTCGCCAGTCTCCTGAAAGAGAAACCACAACACAAATAACAATTGTACCATCTTTTGGCAGTATTAGCATTTAGGCACATACTGTAATGCCAGTAATAGGAAGACCATTAAAAGAAGCTGCATTAACACTGTGGCACGATTTACAGCTTACATTTTCGATAAACAAAACGACCCTCAAGAATCCCTAGAATTCCTGGCAATTCCTAGGATTCTTGTTCCCTGGGAGGTTAAGTGATTTCAAGCAGCTCATGGATTGTTGTGAACATGAACGATTTGCAGTATTTGGACATTTAAAATGATTGATATCACTCTGGGAGGAGGGCTTACCTATTGCATGCAGAGACAGTGAGTCTGCTTGGACGTTAAGGACCATCCTGAACCATCCTGAAGCCACTCCTGACTGATTGCAATTTAGCCTTAAAAAGTGTCCTCCCATAAAATGGACCAACATGTCATTCCATCTGTATTTTCTCAACTGGAAGCTGTATTTTTAAGAACTCTTGGGTTAATACAGCTACCTAACTTTTTATGCCACCACAAAGCAATGCAGGTGATAAACTAGTCTGTCCATCTGTCAGTCAATTCATTGCTGCATGGTCTGCAGTAATGCCAATAGAGGAAAACACCCAGTATTAAAAAATATATATATTACCAGGCTTGGAATACAGCATTACAGAAACCCATTTCTGTGGGACAATGCAGAGCATGTGTGCAAAGTAGAGCAAATGGGAGGGGTTGCTCATTAACGACACTTTTGGAACAAAAACAATTGATCTTAACCATATGCTTACTTAAACACATTATAGTGCTGATTAATGAGTTTAGAGGGCGTTCATGCAAGTGGCGTGGCATGACTAGTTTTTAGCAAGGTATGCAACAATGTTTTAGATGACAGATGAGAAAAACATTTTACACATAGCAATAAAAAAACCAAATACATTGGTTCTGGCAAATACACCTAGTCAAATATAATGGAACACATATGACAAATAAACTGCTGTGGCCTGCCTGTGAATGCATCCCTATTCCTCTGCTTATGAGTTTTTTCCTCGGTTCAACACCCATGAAATTCAGATGACTTCAAACAAGTGAAAATAAATCACGTGTGTTTATAGACAGTATGCTGATTAATTAGCTTACAACTTACTTGTACTGAGACTGATCATTGCCGCCAACATCTGGTGACCTTAACTTCTGAACCAGGATTCTGATTATACTAATAAATAGGATGCAATTTACCTGCAAAAAAGAGGAGCCTGAGTCATTGTCCCATATATCTATTTATGACTATGTATCTACGTCATAGCACTAATTATTGAATTAAGGAGCAGCCACATTCACACATGTTTTTAGCAGGGACAGGAATTAACCCCATCCCTGTGAACCAAAACACACACAAACACCCACACAATTTACAGGCAGAGCATGTATCATTGTAAATGCATAATTATTTGATGTTTTGTTTTTTCCTCAAATTGAGGATGGGAAATTTGGGCTGCATCTTACATTCAAGGGCGTCTTAAATTCGAAAGGAATACAGTATTTTATCTTGTTTTAACTCTGATTGTGAAATATATAAAACAATCAGTATAAAAAATTTAAATAACATTTTTACATTTCCCTTATTTATTTATTTATTTATTTATTTATTTATTTATGTATTTATTTATTTTAAATCATTGTAAACGGTTCTGGGTTATGCTGCTCCAATATTGAGTTCTCATCAATGGTCTCTAAATCTGCCTTTACCTGCTTTGAGTCTGTCTGGAGAATCCGAAGTGCCAGCACTGAACAGCCTTCCTCATTCCATTCAAACATGATGACAATGCAACCTTTAACTTTGCCTGCTCCACCCTCTCCACATTAATTAATACTGAGTGTTGTGTATAACGGCACACATACAGTATGTATATGGGCTTTCACTTGCATACACAGCTGATAAAATGCACTTAATCATTTGGAATCCTATATAACCCTATGCATCTGTCTCCGATTGATGCATAGGCTTATAGACTGAAGCTAAGGTTGAAGTGTAGATGTAGGGGCAAAGATTATCACAAATCTGCACTACTATAAGTGAGTTGTGTGTGTAACATTGATAACAGGCTAGGCTTGTCTTATAGAAACCCCTGTCCATTGCTTGCCCTCCGCAACCGTCCTGCATTCATCCATTGGTTGGGATTCAGGAATCTTTAGAGCTCAGAGATGCTGAAAGGCTGTGTCATTTACCCAGTATTAATTAAAGCAATGCTTTCTAATTTACGGCATGTCATTCTCCTAAACAAGGCACAATTAGAAACCTTAATGTGTACTCTCTGGAGAGCCTGCTGTGTAGTTTCTCTATGCAATGAAACTAATTCATTCTATATGCCATGAACTTGTTGGAAACTTACTACAATGGAAACTAGAATTGGTCCACTGATAACCCAATGCGGAAAGCTCTTTTCATTTGTATCCCAGCAACTGAAAATAAAACAAAATAATTCAAATAAAACAGCTGCTGTTGGTTTACACAAACTGCATGTGTTGTTGTCTACATCATCATTGGTCATAATTCCTCTTTCAACATGTATCATAGGTTCTTGTCAGACAATCTTCAGGATTTAGGATATGCAGATTATTTAACATCCACTTTATTGATTTTAAAGTTGAACCCGTTGCTTCCTGCTTCACTTCCTGTCCTGCAGTACACCATCAAGCCTAGGTTCCATGCCTCACTCTGGTTGTGTTCCTGTAGCCTAGTGTTTGTTACCAACCATGGAACAGAATTACTCTTACCCAGTATCCTCCAAGTATATCCTTGTCAAAGTCCATGCAACAACAAACACTGTGGGGATTCCTAAATAAAACAAAAGAAACACAAAACAATTAATAACTGCTGGTAACAGAGATCAAATATATCATACTGTTCATATTTGTCATTCTGTTTGGGAATATTCCTAAAATATCAGGACCCTAATGTTGTGATTAAAAAAAATTCAGTGCTTAGAAATTCTGGCCTGTGATTGGTTAAAACCTCATCATAGGAGGAAAAATAGATAGAACTATCGCCTTCACATCCTTACACCAGTGATTGGTTCATATCACTGTAAGTCCCGCCCCTTTTCAAAGGAACGTCCTCAACCTCCACTCCTAACAACAAGATAAGATGGCTGAATAAAAAAACTGCTGAACGGCAATTCTGTGTCTTAACAGAAAATTAATTACACAACATACTACAAAAGAAAGAAAAAAAACTTGTGGTATGAACTTCAAAAACATTTTCTGCTATTTATTTATGTTATTTACTTATGCTGTATCAGCTATATTTAAACAAAATACAGTATATAAAATTAAAGTCGTATTCACTATCCAGCCTTGCCTCTCTTATTATTTTGACTGACTCATATATTAAATATATACTGCAGACTCAGCTCATAGTGTAAAATGAAATGCCCCTTGGGAAGACTATTGTTACCTCCAGGTCGGTAACAATAGTCTTCCCTCGGGTCAATAATTTTCCACTATAGCCCTCCTCTCCAGTCCATATTTACTAAACATACTATATATATATATATATATATATATATATATATATATATATATATATATATATATATATACAGTACTGTGCAAAGTTTTAGGCAGGTGTGAAAAATGCTGTAAAGTAAGAATGCTTTCAAAAATAGACATGTTAATAGATTATATTTATCAATTAACTAAATGCAAAGTGAGTGAACAGAAGAAAAATCTAAATCAAATCCATATTTGGTGTGACCACCCTTTGCCTTCAAAACAGCATCAATTCTTCTAGGTACACTTGCACAAAGTCAGGGATTTTGTAGGCATTTAGTCACGTGTATGATTAAACAATTATACCAAACAGGTGATAATGATCATCAATTCAATATGTAGGTTGAAACACAATCATTAACTGAAACAGAAACAGCTGTGTAGGAGGAATAAAACTGGGTGAGGAACAGCCAAACTCAGCTAACAAGGTGAGGTTGCTGAAGACAGTTTACTGTCAAAAGTCATACACCATGGCAAGACTGAGCACAGCAACAAGACACAAGGTAGTTATACTGCATCACCAAGGTCTCTCCCAGGCAGAAATTTCAAGGCAGACAGGGGTTTCCAGATGTGCTATCCAAGCTCTTTTGAAGAAGCACAAAGAAACGGGCAACGTTGAGGACCGTGAGCGCAGTGGTCGGCCAGGAAACTTACTGCAGCAGATGAAAGACACATCATGCTTACTTCCCTTCGCAATCGGAAGATGTCCAGCAGTGCCATCAGCTCAGAATTGGCAGAAAAGAGTGGGACCCTGGTACACCCATCTACTGTCCGGAGAAGTCTGGTCAGAAGTGGCCTTCATGGAAGACTTGCGGCCAAAAAGCCATACCTCCGACGTGGAAACAAGGCCAAGCGACTCAACTCTGCACGAAAACACAGGAACTGGGGTGCAGAAAAATGGCAGCAGGTGCTCTGGACTGATGAGTCAAAATTTGAAATATTTGGCTGTAGCAGAAGGCAGTTTGTTCGCCGAAGGGCTGGAGAGCGGTACACGAATGAGTGTCTGCAGGCAACAGTGAAGCATGGTGGAGGTTCCTTGCAAGTATGGGGCTGCATTTCTGCAAATGGAGTTGGGGATTTGGTCAGAATTAATGGTCTCCTCAATGCTGAGAAGTACAGGCAGATACTTATCCATCATGCAATACCATCAGGGAGGCATCTGATTGGCCCCAAATTTATTCTGCAGCATGACAACGACCCCAAACATACAGCGAAAGTCATTAAGAACTATCTTCAGCGTAAAGAAGAACAAGGAGTCCTGGAAGTGATAGTATGGCCCCACAGAGCCCTGATCTCAACATCATCGAGTCTGTCTGGGATTACATGAAGAGAGAGAAGCAACTGAGGCTGTCTAAATCCACAGAAGAACTGTGGTTAGTTCTCCAAGATGTTTGGGCCAACCTACCTGCCGAGTTCCTTCAAAAACTGTGTGCAAGTGTACCTAGAAGAATTGATGCTGTTTTGAAGGCAAAGGGTGGTCACACCAAATATTGATTTGATGTAGATTTTTCTTCTGTTCACTCACTTTGCATTTTGTTAATTGATAAATATAAACTATTAACATGTCTATTTTTGAAAGCATTCTTACTTTACAGCATTTTTTCACACCTGCCTAAAACTTGCACAGTACTGTATATATATATATATATATATATATATATATATATATATATATATATATATATATATATATATATATATATATATATATGATGTTAAATGAGAGCTTACACTTTTACCACCCCAGGTAAATTAACAAGACATTGTGACACTCTTATTTAATTAAATTTTATATGTAGTTATACAAGTTAATCAGCTCTATACAAATATTTGCAAAATGGTCACAATAGACACAAACAGTCAGAGATAAGGAGCTTACATTGTGAACAAAGAGTACTGTACATAAGAGCAAAGTTTGAGTTGAGTTTATGAGAAGAAGGAGGGCATTAACCCAGCTGCCTCTTGTTTGACTTGGACTTCTTAAAAAACCCACCTTTATAAGGATGGCATTTCTTTGTAACTTGATCCTTTTCACATTATGAAAGCACTTTATGAAATGATGTGCTGTTATAAGTAATTAAACCCCACAATACAGTTGGGTGAATGCTATCTTCAAGATTCCTCAGTATCTGAGCATTGTTGCTGGTTGTGCAGTTATGAATGAGGGTTATTTTATTTAGCTACAAATAATGGCATTTAACTTACATTATGGGGTACTCTCAATATGACACATAATTCAATCAGGAAACTCCTGTGATAGATTATTTAGTAAAACATTGACTAGACAACATGACTACATTATACATATTTCACACTCTTTGGCCTTTGCTTGCAGATAAGTGAGAGGCTGACTGTAGGGAAGCCATGGGCAGGGGGGGCAGGATAGCTGCCCTCCCAGGCAGACAAAGCCAAAAAGCAGGTGAAGGCTGGGGAGGAGGAGGCGAACTATGGTGCACAGCGGGGATTAAGGTAAGATATAAATCCTTTTCTTGCCTATCATTGGACGTATTGTTTATCAAAGGACAAACAAGATACTAACTATTCGATTGATAATTGGATCTCATATTGGAAAGTGCCTAAAATATGATTGATGTTTACATGATTTGGTTTTGGGTTAAAATGAGTTCTCTGCTAGAACCCC